>APFE031446696.1:9071-77793 GCA_000404065.3 Pinus taeda | reverse complement strand
ATTAAAAAAGATTAATGTCAATTTATCTTTCTTGGTTTTTATTATAATGAAACAATTTGTAAATGATTAATATTATCAAGATAATCAATGTCAAGAATGAAGAATATTATCAATATAAGTATATCTTTTTCAACCTTTAATATACTTGCAATTTACAAATAATTAATTATGTGTGTGTTTAAGATGAATCTCATCATTTTAATTTGCTCAGTTTCCATAGTTTGTTGAGAAAATATAGAGTATTATTCAAAAGTATACTTAAGGGTTATATGAAGAATAAGTTCAATAGAAATAAAGTAACAATGTTGAATGAAATCATGCCTCACTAGCACAATCAGTTGTGGATGAGCCTCGTTAGCAAGGCGACCCAGGATCAAACCTCACGGGGGGTAGTTGTGCCCTGTGTTAGGGGGAGAAGACATGTTAAAAAATTTCAGTCAGCTCAGGGCTGGTGTGGCCCCAGGCCGAGTGCGACCCTCGAGTGACTTTGATGGATTAGATGCCCCTAGGTCACAGCTCCTCAAGCCACAGGTCAAGCTTGGAGGATCATAGATAACTTGATAAAAAAATGTTGAATGATAAAAAATGTACATTGAAATTAACGTTTTTTATGAATTCAGGGTTATGTGATCCATAATGAATTAAGCAAAGTCTTTCGGTAGAAATCACATAAGAGAAATTTTTGGCTGACGCGTTTCGAACCAACAAGTGTGGTTCATCATCAAGACCATATGAAAAACTTTAAATTTCCAACGATTTTCAAGCATGACATTAAAGATAAAATATCACGCCTTTGAAAAGCCTTTAAATTTCAACGATTTTTAAGCATGACATTAAATTTAAAATATCACTTCTTTGAAAAACTTTAAAATTCCAACAATTTTCACACATGGTGCTAAGGAAAAATACTTGTAATTGTTTTCAACCATAACATTAAAGATAAAATATCACGATTTAGAAAAACATTAAAATCTTGACGATTTTCAACCATGGAATTAAAACCAAAGCTTATGACTACAAAACAATCTTAAGTTTTCAAAATATTTCAAGCATGATAGTGTGGAAAAAAATTATGACTAAAAAAAAATAAAAATGAATACCTAAATGAAAGAGTTATTATACCAACAACAATTTTTTTTAATTGCTAACTGTATAACAATTTTAAAGTCTTAGCCTAAGACAACTTGATACATTGCAAAAAAAAATTAAAAATCAACTATTAAATTGACACGCAGTGTAGGTGAACTCAATCGATTGTAATGAAAACTTAAAGACTAACCATGAAATTGACACATTGTGGGGGCTGACTCGATTCAGTATAACGAAAAATTTAAAACAAATGATCAAATTGCACATAATGGGTTCGGGTTGCTAGACAAGCATCAACACAGACCTACAATATATATAATATATATATATATATATATATATATATATATATATATATATATACAACAAAATTCAAATATTGAGAAAAATAAAAACAATAAAAACACAAAAAATTAAAAAATAATAACAAGTATAACAATATATTGGGACTCTGGTCAACTTCTATGTTGGGACTGGATCAGAAACTATATTCACCCATCCTAGTTCTCATTGTTGTATATTTCTATGTTATTTTGTTTGTGACATGTTTTCAATCACACACATTGTTAGACATAATAAAACAACATTTAATTATCAATCAGGGTCATGATCTTGCATTCACGGAGTATCAAGGGGTTTCGATGATAACAAACAACCCCTGCTAACACACAATCCATTTTATACTTATACGCAATCAGTAATTCAATCATGTAGTAGGTACACAATGAAGACACAAGGCATTAGGTAGTCCCATTAATTCGTTAACTATCAACTAGAACATCCTATCATAAATTTAGTGATCAATCAGTGAGCATAATCAATTAATCAAGCAACTAGCTAGTCAATGACTCAATACTACGTAACAAAATCCATTCACATTCCCATGACGAGGTCCATCCATTCCAAGTATTGAACCTGGATGCTCTGATACAACTCTATAACGTAACCCGACTCTCGAATTACCTTGAGGGAATGGAGTAAGATTCCTCAACGAACTTCCTTCCCACGCACATGAATCACGATGCACTATATATATATATATATTATAATATATAGTATATAATATATATATATAATATATTATAATATTTGTCGTATGCTCATATTACTACACCTTCATCATTTTCAATAATATATATAATATATATATATATATAAACTTATGCTATATATATATATTTTGTCGTTTGCGCGGTATATACTATACTACCACCTTCTCATTTTCAATAAATATATATATAAATATACTTATGCAATAGGAATACAGGTTTGCGGTGGCTCTAGGACTGCTCCCGACTTCCAACTCCCAAGTAAGGTCCCCCCCCCCCCCCCCCCCCACCCCTTGTGGGGTTCCGACCTCTAGGATTTGACTTTTCCCAAGAGACACCCACCATGCCTTGGGTCTCACTTGAAAACATACCACATGTCGGCGACATATGGCTCACTTGCACCTGGGGTGCTTCCCCGCTCGCCACATGTCCCCTAGGATGTCATGCCAATATTTCTTCCACGCAAAGGGAACGATGATCCATTCGTGATTGTTTCTGTATCGGGTCCCCACAAGTGGTTGGACCCGTAAGCCTGAGATGTCTCCAAGAATTGATTCCGCAACATTCCAGGGTTCCAACCTTCCGAGTTTCTAGGGTGGTTCCTCCTCCCGGCAACCATCCCTCACCATGCATTTTGGTTAACCAAAGAACCTTTGTCATTGTCGTTAGATAGAACCCTGACGCTCCACTGTTGTTAAGTCCCTGGTTCGTCACTTCAAATCCCACTTCTGTCTCTCCACTCTAAGATCTCCGCTCGATCATCCTAACCAATCACGTGAAGGAGACTATCAGGTCAAGACCTCAGTCAAGGAAGACTCCCAATTGGTGGAAGGAGATTCCTTTCACAAGATTGGCCCAATATTACTTATAATTACATGGCCTCCTACTTTGAAGTTGCAACAAGATTTACGGTTCCTTCACACCATGACTCAATCGAAGGCTTCTGGCCTCGCACTGCGCAATGCCTTAGAAGTAGATCCCAGCTGTAGACCCTACTACCACACAAGATCTCCTAAATGAACCTTACTGAGTGCAACTCTCCCTCATGAGTCCAATAGACCTCTAGACGATATTTACAGATCCATGGTGACATGATTGGTCGCCTAGGGTGTTTTTCAACGTTATCCCTCTAGAGCTTGAGTGATTTATGCTCTAATGATTCCTTGGCTCACAAGTCTTACCATTCCATGAGGAAGGAAAGCCACTAATGGAGGCATGGGCGCTCTTGCATGGATTACTTACCACAAGCTTGACAGAGACTCCAGAGAGGACTTAAGCCTCTCCTTCTACACACTGATGGTGCCATACCTTGTGCTAAATTGCACACAACTCTACAATGAAGCTTCAAGCTTGTAGGCCCCTCGGTCATCACTTTACAGCGCCAACAACAGACATACTTTCTTGCTGAAAATGAAAGGTGGAAGGCCATTTAGGCAAAGTGAGTGGCTCAACGGACACCACGAAAAGATCCCTTTAACATTAGAGTCATGCACATAGAGAAACACAGTGATTTACAACGTGACCATGGGTAAACCACAAGTGAATGCGGACCCTGCCATGCAAGATATCTCTCTCCTTTTAATCTTATAATAATAAAAAGGGGTCACAGAGCCCATTATTCTTTATGCATTCATCTCAAATCTTATGGCTCAATGCTAAATTATGATTTAGTCTTATTAGTCTTAGATAACATACAAATTACATACATTTATGCATCACATGGTTCATGCCTTCCGGTTAGCAGTTCATAACACATGCTCGTTTCCTACTTTATCAAGTGTGCATGCACATATTCCACATAGAAACATTCACAAATGTAGTAATTTAACACTTCACTGATGGAATATAATTATAAGCATGCTTATATCATTACCAAGTAGTCCCCACACTCAAATCATTGTCTATAACACGGTAGAAACATTCAACATACGTTATACAAAATGTGCAGTTACTTATCTTGAAGTGGAGAGGGAAACTAAAGTTGGGACAAGAACTCTCCACCCAACCATAGATAGCTGCAACCACAATCAATTGCAGTCGTCACCCTCGAGCCATATTCTAATGTCGGGGAAGAGTGCATGCTTCAAGGACTAACACACCAATTTACTATTGGATTTTGGGGCTCCAGAGGACTTCCTTCTTCAATCCCACCAGCCGACAGCTTCTTGCTTAGCTGACACCGGGGAGTCCAGAAGTGACCAACCTCACCCCGAATGTTCTCACATTGATTCACCCCCTTCTTGGGAGTTCAAAATCCACAGTGTTATCAAGGCATCAACCACTAGTCATTGTTTTGGTCTTCAGTAGCTTCTACTTCAGGATGGCCTCTACCCAAGTTGTTACAGGGCTCCAGAGTTTTCTATCTTATCCCACAGCCTCCAGGGAACCTAAGTTGTTACAGGGCTCTAGATACTAGCAGTTCAACCGACAACCTCCATGGTTTAATAGAGACAATCCCATTCTATTTTCTTCTCTTATCTTGGTATCGTCTGCGGTCAACTCCTTCTCCACTCACACACATCCTACTCTAACTGTCCCTCCATTTTCACGTTTTCCTTTTTTTTCTTGGGTTTCTTCCTTAGTTGTTGTTATTGTTGCGTCCTTTTTTTGTCTGCAGTGCGCTTTCTCTTCCATAAATTCTTGTCCCTTCTTTCTTGGGGTAGCTTCACAAGTAGCGTGGCCATGCATACCTATTTCCCTGCTCATTTAATTTCAAGAGCTCTATTCTTTAATTCTGGCACCTACAAGTCTTTAATGGTTGTCTTGTGCTTCTAGGTTTCACCCTTGCACAAGAAACCATAACGTCCCAAGCAACAACTCCCTTCTTGGTTATGGAATCTGTGTCCTTGGCTCAACCCCCATTCTTTATTTCAATTCGCCGTACAACATTTCTAGTGCATTTATAGTGCCCTTTTTATGGGGACCTTGGGTGGGGTTGTTACACTTATGCACTAAAAATGGCTCCAAAATCTCTTTTCTTTGACTAGTTTACTTGCAACCACTTGAACTCTACCACACCTTTTGACATCAATGCCAACATATTTTCAACACATCAGTGGGTAAGAAGCGACAAACCTATTCTTTGTACATGTTAGGGTGCACTTTGGGATACCAAGGAGCATCATTTCAAGCATGGACACAATATTTGTCAATGCCTTTTGGATTACATTGTGGGATAAGATGGACATAAAGTTGAAGAGATCTACAAAATTTCATTTCATAGAAAAATGGGCAGACAGAAGTAGTTAACAAGACTTTGGTGCAACTTTTGAGGGAATACTACCAAAATCATTTGAAGGCATGGATAGAAAATTTGGTATATATACAACATTCTTACAATAGAACAATCCACATTTCTATTGGAAAGTCCCCATTTGAAACTTGTTTTGGATATTTGTCGCCTTCACCTTTGGACATTGCATATGGATAACAAAAAGGAGTGAGGGAATATCTTACAAGAGATGCCTTGAGGGATAAATTTTTTATAGAGAAGATCAGGCAGATCCATATACAGGTACAAGAGACACTGGAGAAGTCACGAGAGAAATATAAGGCTATGCATGATCAATATAGAATAGAGAAATCATTCAAGGTGGGAGACAAAGTAGGGAGACAAAGTATGGCTATAGTTGAATAAGGAGAGGCTACAAGGGTCTCCTAAGAAAATAAAGTATTTGCAGTATGGTCCCTTTGAGATACTAGAAAATGTGGATGATAATGCCTATCGACTCAATTTACCACCGTATATGCACATTTACTCAATTGTGAATGTAGAGAATCTTGAACTTTATGTGCCTTCCATGATAGATCATGAAGAGGAACATGTCCTACCCTATGTGGAGGATTTAGCAGTAGATGCTGAGGCAGAGTTGACATAAGATATATTTTTGTAGAAGAGATCCAAAACTAAAAGACAGGTGCAACATGACCTTTAGAAGATTGGGTGAAAGGACAACTTTCATGCAAAGCTAAACGGTACACTCGAGAAAAGGTGGAAGAAAAATTTCCTCACCTCATTCAGTACAAGCTTTTGGGGATCAAAATCCTCCCAAAATGGGAGGTGTGATATGGATTTGATCATTATATTGTTTTTCATCCATATCGGTGCTTTTAGAGTGGAAAAAGTGGAGGAATCAACTCACAGGACCCTTTTTACCAGCGAGACTCAGTTTGGAAAATTGGGGTTTGAAACCTTCTGGGAGCATTTTGAGGCATCAAATGATGTTTCTTTGGGGCAAAACTTTGTCAATTTAGCACCACACTTTTTTTTCCTATTCTACACATATAACTTTCCAATGGCACACGGATCACGCCAATCAAAGTTTTTATGGGAAAGTTATGCCACTTATAAGTTGATCTTCTTGTTTTCACCACCATAATTTGAGAAGATGCCACATCAGGGCCGATTATTCATGAAAAATGGGCTAGCCACGTGATTATGACGAGGAAGACTCTAGAAGAGT
This sequence comes from Pinus taeda, assembly GCA_000404065.3. NCBI lineage: Eukaryota > Viridiplantae > Streptophyta > Pinopsida > Pinales > Pinaceae > Pinus > Pinus taeda. The sequence continues at coordinate 71,192 of APFE031446696.1, read as the reverse complement.
CTAAATTGTAACTTTGGTTAAGAGTTGAGGTAGTCAAACCTAACCACTAGTAGGATATCGGGTTGTGTTATAATCAGACCACTGAAAAGAAAAATAGTTTCTTTCTTTCGAGTGCATTTTGTTCCACAACCGAACAAAAATAACCGAGAGGGATAAGAGAGATAGCACACAGAGAGGATTTGTGAATTGTAGTAGCCCACAACCCACAAGCATACTTTTTTGTACTCACTGACATTTTCTATTCAGAGAAAGAGAGCAGAGTGACCTTGGGCCTTCTAGTGCGGGTTTTCTCCCTAAAAGGTTTCCCAAGTCATATCTTGCATCAAATGTGTGAGAGAGTTTTTACTTCATTGTTCTCTATTTTCTGCATAAATTCACATATATATGCATTAACAATAAACTATAGATATATAAATCTAAATAAAATCGTAATAGTATAGATTTTAGATTTGTAAATATAAACTGTCCAACAAAATATTTATTACAATTTTACAGACCACTAATAATATCACGAGTTCTCTTTAGTGCGATTTTTGGAAGCTTTTCTGGTGGGTTTTTTCGGTCTAATTTCTTTAAAATCCGATAGGAATTTATTGAAATCACAAGATTGATGGGTAACCCCTACACAATGGAAGTGCCCTAAAGGTTTTTGAGGGCGTTGAATCCATATATGCAGTAAAAAAACCATAAATAACACAAATCAAGATTTCACCTCAATATATTTATTTTTTTTATTATATTATTATTATTTTTTAAATTTAAGTTTTTTAAATTCTAAATATAAAATATATTTATTAGTATGTTTTTTAGGATAGTTCAATTGGTGATTGAAATGTGAATTATGATAATTTGACAAATTTCTTAGTTCAAATATTTTGTTGTGACTTTATTTACGGAGAGAAAAACAAATTATAAATCCTAAACATTTAGGAATAATTATGTAGCTTTGAGATACTTATCTTTCCATAAGTTTTGATCTTCTACTTAGATTCATGATATATAAGTGGTGTGGGGCTAATAAAAAATCCTTCAATAAGTTTTATCTTCCACTTAGATTCATGATAGGTAAGTGGTGTGGGGTTAATAAGAAATCATTCAATAAGTTTTATCTTCCACTTAGATTCATAGCATGTATTATTGCGTTAAAAAAATATAATCAAAGAAAATTAAGTGCTTATTTTAATTGACTTCAAAGTGAAAGCTTTGAATTTGTTAGGGAAAGATATAGTTCTACATAATCTCCCTTCGTGACATTGCCAAATTTATATTTCTTGACAATATTGTATTGGTATTTTGAAAGACTTTATTTCTTATTTCTTATCCTCATGATGATATGACAAGTCAGGGACAAAGTATTTCATGGTTTATGTTATTATTTTTCAGTGTCAGTCACTCGACTAAGAGTATTAATTTTGAATAAGGATTACAGATTACATTTAAGGAAAAAAAAGAGTATTTATTATTTTTCAATGTTTCTAGGTTATGAGTATTAATTTTGAGTAAGGATTACAGAGTATATAGAAGATAAGTAAGTTAATTGATTGTTTTTAGTGTAATGTAGAAAATTTGGTGTAATTTATGTATAAATTAATTATGAAGCATGATGATAATAATAATAATTTATTTTAAGCATTTTAAAATAGTTTAGTAAATTAAGAAATTTGTGTTAATTAGATAGAAAAATAATATAGTTATTAGAAATTTGAATAAAGATCATTTATATATATAGTTGAAAAAAGAAATTATAAATAAGTTACATTTAACTTTTAGAAAATTAAAAAAAAAAAGAGGATAAACAATTTTGTTAAGAAGAATATATAATAGGATATATCTTACAAAGTTCCCATCTTGCATTTATCAAAGATAATTTTATATGATGAAAAGTAGGAGTAGGGGATCATTATATATCTTAGAGAAAAATAGGAATTAATCTTTGCTTAAGAGATTAGAATTGCAACAAACAAGAAGGTAGAAGTCTTGGCATTAAATCAAGGATTATGCTTGCTCGAGAACACATGGATTGCAAAATTTATTGTTATAGGTGATTCCTTTGTTATAATCAAATATATGCATTATCATATGACTCCAAAAAACAGTCGATGTGGTTTCCTTATTATTAAAACTCAAGAACTTGTGGCTAGCTTTGAAAGCATTGACTTATATCTAGTGTCCAGGTCCTATAACTCATTGATTAGGATGAAAGCAAATAAAGTTGTGGCCCTAGAAACTAAAATGATTAGAATCAATTGTGTGGGATTGGACTTATCCCCCCTACCTCAAATATCATCCTTCTTATCAAAATTTTCATGCATTTGAACACGTGTGATAAGTGGTGTAGTTCTAGGATGGAGAACCAAAAGGATTTATGGATTCCACAAATAAGAGTACACCAACATTTAACCTTACTTGTGATGAGTTATATAAATCTTAAAACAAGGGGAAGTTCAGTTGAATGTGATTTTAATGGTCTCCTTTCTCAGCCTTTAAGCACAATAGCAAGGTCCTTGTGGGACAAGCAGTGAGAGTTTGGGCAACATTCCCTTTAGTTTAGGTGGACATCCCAAGCTCATCTTCTCTCATGAATTTGTAGAATTTGGTATAGTCAATCTTTTTGGTCCAAGGGACCTAGATGTAGGGTTGAAAAAAGAGTGGGGTTCTCATGATATGTACAAGTTCATTTTCAATAGAAACCATGACTAGTTTCCAATGCCATAGGAATAGGTGTTTGTGTATAATGACATAGCTACAATAGGGTGTGAGGCATTACAAGAGTCACATATCTGAGTATAGGAAGTGTTTTTCATCTTTGATTACAAATCGGAAAGATGAAAAGATAAAGTCAAAGAAGAATTTGAAGCTCATTTCTAGGTCTAGAACTTCCTCAAAGCACCCACTCATAGGCAAGAACATAAGGGTAAGGAAAAATAATTTACAGGATTTATGGTAAGCTCCACCAAAAGGTATTCAATTTTGGAATAAAAATATAATACTCTACTAAACATGATTTTGAAGCTAACTCATGGATCTCACTTGCTTGTGGGGACCTTCTAATCTTTGGCCCCTCCTCCAAAATAGTCTATTAATTCCTTAAATTTCATATTTTGTCGCGCAAAAGAAGAAGAAATAATGCAACAACAACAAAGATTGAACAATAGCAAGGAGATGGAGCACGTTGAACATAAAACTAACCTCCAAGTTGTTGCCAAACAAGAAGCCCCTAGTGTACATGACTTTATGTAAACAAATATTTTTTAACACTTTTACAAAGTAATTATATCATTAGGGCAGTTAAGAGGTCAGAGTAGTCAAATACAACTATTTATATAGGAAAAGAGTATTAGAACAACTACTAGACTACAATTTTTAGTTTTAGGGGAGTTTGAAGCCTTGAATAAATATTTGTTCAAACTCTCTTATATTCACTTGTTGTTTGGTTTAGTGACAACCAATTTTTAATACAAAGTTTAAATTTTTCTATTAAAATAAGAAGAAAATGTTTTTTTGTCATAAAAGATAGGCAAAGTAAATTAGTATATATTCATATTCATGTTTTGTACGCTATATCATATTGGGTTTTAAAACATTAGATATCAAGAAGTTTATGATTTTATTGTGTTAATGGCCCACTATTTACACACAAATCTTCTTATCTGAAAGTATATAATACAACAAAAATATCACATGAATAATTTGTTAACAATATTAGCGCACACACACATATATATAAATATAATTTTTTTATTAAATTAAATTTTTAGTTTTAAATGTAATAATAGAATGATGATGAATTCACATCTCCTATTATTTTCAAGCTATCTATTTTTTTAAAAGTGGTGATGATCCTAATTGAAACCCAAAAGATAATCAAAATTAATTTAAAAAATTATTAGATCACAATGAAGACCCATTTAAGGATACAAAATGTAACTATATTTGGATGCAATCTAGGATGTGATTAAAGATGCAATTAAGGGACATGATTCAGAAAACAACTTGGGACATAGTTTAAGAAGCAATTTGGGTTACAAGAATGACTTAGAGTTTTGGAAGTTATGAGGTTCCAATTGTGAACTTTTTTGAGTCAAAATTGAGGGCATTTTTGGTGTCACCTTTAAAGATGTTTTGTTGTTGCAATTGAGGATGTTTCTTAGGTCACAATTTTAAACATTTTAGGATTTAGAAAATTAATGAGAAAATTGGAATTTGGAGTTTACAAGGGTCATTACTATGAAAAAGTCTCGAAGATGTAGTCCAATAGTTAGGTGGAGAGGTTTGGTCCCCACAAGTCTTATGATTCAATCTTGGGCAAGATTATGTGTACATGGGGATGCTTCAGGCCCGATTTCTTCACTTGAACAAAAAATCATTATTATGAATATTATATATTATAATTGTAATCATTATTAATTGATATTACACCATAACTCAAATTACCACTTTAATAACCATTTTTTACAAAATATAAAAATTTAATTAAAAAAATTGCATGGTCTCGTCAATAACATTGTTTTTAAAAAATATAAAAAATAACATTATTTTAGTGGGTGGTAGTTTGTCCGCCACAAAAAAAAAAAGTATTGCAGCAAGACTATGATGAGGAATATAACGAAGGATAAAAGGTGCTAAGTACAAATTGGAAAAAAAGAGGGATAGATTATATAATATTAAATATTTTCCATTTATCTCTAAAGGAGAATTAAAGCAGACGATGAAGGATGAAAATATGCTGTCTACCATGAGAAAAGAGGAATTGAGCCACAATCTAAAGGAGGAGACGCTCTGAGAATTGTAACCTGAGCAGGCCGCCATCTAAGTGCTCTGGCAGATTGCCCATGCAAGAGAATAGCTCAGACGTGACTGTTAAGGGCAAACAAACCCAAAGGAGAATTGTGAAGGCTGAGATCACAAAATGTTGCGCACACCAGGTATGAATATGTGACCTGCAATAGATCTGCACAAGACTAAGCCACTGTGTTGGTAGTTATCGTTCAGAGAGGTAGCTATGGGAGACCATGAATACTAGAAATAAGATCCATGATCTGTATCAAAGGAGGAGAAGGAGTGGCAGGTTTGGTTTATTGATTTTCTTGGTTAAAAAAAATGTTAGGGTCATCAATTTCAGAGAAAAATGATGGTGTCTAAAAACACTGTTGCTGGAATCTCACTGATCAGCCACACCAATTTCAATTTACCATTGTCTGAACTTGGTAGCTGTGATTGGAGGATACACCATTACAGAGGCAATGCACCAAGAGAAAAATGAGTGACACAATTGCAGTCCAAGGAGCCCAGAAGAGAGCTGGACTATCCAGATGCTGCTGCGAGATGAAAATGACCCTCGGAGATGTTCTTTCACTGCCAGTCAGCACCTACTTGTGGACAAGAAGGCCATTATAGCGGGGGACGCCAGGAGGATCAAAGCGTTGGAAGCAAGCCCTACAGTTTTGTGTTGTTGAGTTTATGCAATTGAGATAAGAAAGCGTTGGAAGCAAGCCCTACAGTTTTGTGTTGTTGAGTTTATGCAATTGAGATAAGAAATTTTATTTGTGAGATTGTTATTTGAGCTTTTGCCATTGAGATAAAGATATTTATTTGTTGGATTTGTCAAATATAGACTAGAGAAAGCAATGTTTGTATAATTTATTTCCATTTTTATTTTTCATCTTGGAGGAAGTCTGTGTATGGCAGTTTAAGTTTTAACTAGAAAACAAGGAAACTAGCCCAACAATTTATGTTACAGCTTTATTTGCCATCTTTGAGGTTAGCTTTTGAGACCTATGCTGAAACATCAACTCTCTGCCCTAGGAAACCATGATGATTTGGAGGCCCATTGCTCCCTGTTCACTGACAAACAAAGAATGATGCAGCGTTTTTGGCTAGTTTACAAAGAGGGATGATTGTTTTATGCCCCTTAGCATTGAGGGATGACCTTGCTAAACTTTTAGCCTTGCTCATTTTCGGAAAGATCAATTCAAGAAGCCTTGGATTTTGTACTAGACTCTAAATTCATGAGGACTTAGGGGTTTAGATTCATCCTCTCCTCTCTTTATGAAATCTATATAATGAAGCCATTATTAAAAGAGGGGGAGGAAAAGATATTTCAATAGATGTTGCTGAAATCCTCAGAGAGAAGCTTCTTGATGTCATAAGATTGTGTTGCTTGTGAGTGTAAGCCATTGAGCCACAAAGGATCATCATGTACTCAAGGTAATATGTATTGTGATTCTTCCATTTTAATATACATTTCATGATTTCCTTCCCAATTTATGTTATTTGATGCACATTCTAATTGGGTCTAGTTATCTTGAGTGATAGACTAGTGTAGATATAGCAATTCTCTAACTAAATCTTTGTTGGGAAAGGTAGATATAGCAATTCTCTAACTAAATCTTTGTTGGGAAAGGTAGATATGGGTTTTTTGTTGTCTTGCTTGTGTACAATATAGATGTTTGGTGTGGAGGCAAGATCTCTAGGAGTTAGAGCAAGATCTTCTACAACTCCAATCAAGCTCACCTACATACTTCAAGGATAAGGTACATTGTTTACTTTCTCATTCTCCTTTCTTGTATCTTAAAGAAGTTAAGAGATTAGATCTAGAAAGAAATTTGTGAATGCTCTATCATTTGTTATATACAAATTAAGGGTGACATTATGGAAACATTAACTTGGCAACAGGGGGATTTTTCTCAAAACATTTTATGGGCACAAAATTTGACTAGAGAGGCGCTTTCTAATGTCAATATATTAGCAGTGTATTTTTTAAGGATCAAATATTATGCTTGTGTGTAGTATTATCGGTGACTATTCATGTTTGAAAAATCATGCATATAGAATGTAGGTTAATATTCCATTAAAAACATGTAATTTACTATTAAAACTAGTAAATTTTTGGCGAATATCATCAATTTAATCATATATATGCTAAAGAAAAGGCAAATTTTTAACCAAATGGGCAATTTTTTTTTTCAAAAAGTGTCCAAAAAATAGCGAATTGGCGAAAATTTTCCCTTAAACCTATCGAAACCTATTTGGACTATGGTGTGGCACAACAAAAACTCAATAAATTCATGATTTCACATTGTGCTTGGCAGTGTTCTTCTTGTACCAAATCTACCAGGGCTTACAGCCACAAGAGGTGAAATTCGACTAATTGGTCATTATGAAATGCATGAAGTATTATGTGTTATACTTGAGAACATATTGATTCTAGACAATTATAAAGTATGGTGTTGTTGGACCATGGAATCACAATTGTAAAGAGGCTTTGTATTGACTATTGGGCGTTGAATAAGATCATTGTCTAGAATAGATATCTAATCCCATGGATGGATTACCTTATGGACCAACTCAAGGGGGCAAAATATTTCAGCAAGATTGACTTGAAGTTTGTCTATCACCAAGTATTAATCGAACCCTTTGATGTGTGGAACACTGCCGTCAAATCCAAGGAGGGCCTTTTCGAATATCTGGTCATGCCTTTTGGGTTGAAAAATGCCCCCACAACCTTCATGAGGCTGATGGATGACATCTTGAATCCCTTCACCAACTTGTTCGTAGTAGTGTATTTGGACGACATCCTGATCTTCAGCCAGAGTTGGGAAGAGCACCTACACCATATTTGACAAGTCCTCAAAATCCTGTGACAACACAAATTGTGTGCAAATTTGGTGAAATTCACTTTTGGTAGGACCTAGGTTCAATATCCGAGGTACATCATTGATGAGAGGGGTGTGCATGTGGACCCAACCAAGATACAAGTTATTCGGGATTGGCCAACCCCAACCACTCTACCAGAGCTCCGTAGCTTTCTGGGTCTTTCCAATTTCTATTGTATGTTTGTATTGGGATTCTCTCATATCATTTGGCATTTGAGTCAAGTCACCAAGGGTGAAGCGAACGAAAAGTTATTTTGGTATGAATCTCAACAAAATGTGTTTGTCGAGTTGAAGCATTGCCTCTACTTTACACCGGTGCTCACATTACCATACCTGCAACAACCATTTGAAATTGAGACAGATGCCTCTGACTATGGTATTGGTGAAATTCCTACCCAGCAGGGGCATCAAGTGCCATATCACAAAGAGACACTTTCATATACATCCTGGAATTATCCCACCTATGACAAAGAGATGTATTTCATTTTGTAGGTTTTCCGATAATGGAATCATTACATTCTATGGAAGGAAACGATCATCCACACAGACCACTGACTACTGCAGTTCATACAGATACAAGGAAAGTTGCAAAATGATCACCATAAAAAATGGTCCACATATATGCAACAATTCCATTTGAATATTAAGTACAAGAACGGAAGCACCAATAATTTTATATATTTCCTCAACTAACCATCGATTATGGCACTGACCACCATGCTCGAATCTTGTGGACACGAGTCTTTGAGATGACCACACATTTACAAGAGTGATTCAGAATTCGACACCACATACTAGATGCTCCTGGAAGGAAAGCAAGTTATAGACTTTCACCTCCAAGATGTATTGTTATGCCCCCTGGGACACCTCTGTGTTCCTTCAAGTGAGCGTGCCAAGTTGATTTGGGAGGCACACTACAGTCGGGTCACTGGGAAATTTTGGGTAGGAAAAATAGTGGCAGCATTGCGGAAGTATTTTTATTGGTCGAACCTTCAAGAGGATGTTGGGAAGTACATTAGATCCTGCACTACTTGCGCCATTTCCAAACATACAATCAAGAAGCAAGGCATGTATACTCCTATGCCTACTCCTATTCCTACTCCAAGCCAACCCTAGGAATCCATATCCATGTCGGGTCTTCCTTCTACCAAGCGTGGCAACTACTCTATTTTCATGGTCATCGACATATTCTCTAAGATGGCCATTTTGGCGGCCTGCAAGAAGAGTATCACAACAAAATTCATTGCCAAACTCTTCTTTGAACTAGTATGGGTACACTTTGGGATCCCACATTCCATTATCTCAAATCAAGACAACATATTCCTAAGTACATTTTGTTCAAGCCTCCAGTCGTTGTTGGATACCAAGTTCACTAAGTCCACGACCTTCCACCCCCAAACTGATGGCCAAACATAGTTCATCAATAGGATGATCATTCCCATCCTACACATGTACAACTTGAAGCATCCACACACATGGGATGAAAGCCTCCCCTATGTCTAGCATAGCTACAACAAATATCTCCATAACTCAACTGGCCACAACCCCTTTCAAGTGGGGTTAGGATTCCAACCACTATGTCCCATTGATGTTTCCATACCACTTACATCTACTCAGGAAGATTTGACTCATGTCCAATTTGAAGCTGCTTCATTTAACGCATTCATCACGGCTGTGAATAGTTTCATGAAATATTGGAAAAATCAAATGCTAAGTACAAACATCGGGTGCCACACAATTTCTAAGTGGGCGACAAAGTCTGGTTACATTTGCAGAAGGAGTGCCTTGCTTAGGCCCGTCGCAAGCTTCACCCACTCTGATATGGGCCTTGCATCGTCACTAAGTCTATAGGAGAAAATTCTTACAAACACAACATTCCATTATTCCTTGGCCTGCACCCAGTATTTAATGTGGACCAGTTGTGGCCATACTTTCCCCCATTGTTGGACACATTAGACATTGTTAAGCAACTAAAACCAAAAGAGCTCATCCCAAGTTGTATCAAATGGGCCACGACTGATAAGATTGTTGGTACCATTTCATTGCCATCCTTTTCTTCTAGAAATCCATCATTTGTCTATCTTTTTCTCCCATAAACCCCTCATAGTCCATTGAAATTAATTAATCAGAGCATTATAGTTGTTAATTTACATTAAATTTAATTTGTGAATTTTTATGTTAAAAATTAGGAATTTTCAACAAAAATTACAGGATGTCATGACTTCTTGTAAATGGTTTATGATGTGACACGTGGCATGGCAGGAAAATCAAAACAAAGGATAGGAACGTGATCTGGAATGTACATACATGGTGAAAGATCTATTCAACAGCAAATCTAAAGCTCCTGGATATATGGTCAATGCTGGTCAAACCTAGCCTTTTTGGTCACAAAGGCAGCAAAAAGCCAGAGTTTCCCAAACTGATTTCGTTTTGCTTTGGAAATCAGTTTAGATTAGAAAAGACAAAAATCACTATTTTTGTAAAAGCAGAAACATCTGCATAATGTATGTACATTCGATTTAGAGGGAAAGTTAGTGAATATAGGATAGGAAACAAGCAGATAAAAGACTACGTATTGTATTGTCCAGAACGGTTGTTATTCTTGTGTATTGTTTCCAGAACATTGCTCATGTATGTGATTCGACTTCTAGAACTTAATTACAATCATCGTTTACCCTTACAATGCTTATGCGTTAACATTCTCATCGCTTGAAGTTTCCTAAGTGTGCCATTGAAGCGTGGACGGGCCCTACGTGGAGATTGGTATACTTTTATTTTCATTTCCATAGCATTTTCGAATATGAATAGTGTGAATAACGTTTAATGTTATTTCCTTGCCTGTGAGTTTATTGATTTGATTAGGAGATATTGCAAGTAATATTCATGGTTATCCTTCCTAGAGAATTCGATTGCTAGATCATTGAACAATATCTTGTAAAAGATTTGATCGATCATTAGATTTTGAAGTATCTCTGTGGACTCTATTTTCATGCATTTAAAATTTCAGTGTGCTTAAAAGAGCTTTTGATTTTCATGAATGCTTAGTATGTTAGCTGGAAAGAGCTTTTGTGGATAATATCCTTGTAAGAGGGTTGAAAACTCAGTCTAGCAACACGCTGTTTCTTTAGAACAATTAGATAAATTAGATGATATGAGTGTTAAGGTGTGAGAGGAAACATATTTCAATCTCCTGTAAAGGAGTACTGTAGCCTGTCACAGTAGACACTTAGTTAGGTAGATGAGATCCTTTTATGTCTATAGACTTTAGACATGTGCCTCTAAGTTTACCTACCTTGGTTGATATTAAATCTAGTCTAATCTAGCACCCTAGATTGGCCACTACATTTTGGCGCCGTTGCCGGGGAGGCACAGTTAGAGGATTTCGAAAAAACAAAAAATAAAATAAAATAAAATAAAACAAAAACAAACAAAAACACAACATAGATTTGATTTTAATTGTCATCTTAGAAGTCATGTTTGCTTATGCCTAGATCTATAGATAATAAAGGTAGATTCATAAAAACCCCCCATCCAAAAACTAACTACCACTAGGAGTGGACCCTTTAGGAAAAATTGAACACACAACACCAGCTGAGGAAGTCACCATACAAAAATTAGAGGATAAACACAAATCATGCCAAAGACTTACACATATTGAGAGACAAATCCTACTGGCACATGAATCACAGAAGAAACATCTCCTCGGATCCTATACAAAAAGAGAAAGTAGAAAAATAACTCAACAATATCTAGAACAACTCTTTGGAACAAGTGACACTGAACAAACAATTAAATCACCAGAGGAATCTATAAAAATGGCTGAGGAAGGAGGAGGATCAGCAAGAAGACCCACTCTTGAACAACAACAAGATCAAAGAGAGGAGGAAGAGTCAACCTTTAAATTTCCTATTCACAAACCAGAAGACAATCATGATGAGGAAATAAAAATGAAAAACATACCTCCTTCTGTGTTACCAAAATTTTATGGCATGGCTTCAGAAGATCCAGATTCATTCTTGTTTGAGTTTGACATTGTATGTCGAACATATGGTTACACAGATGATGCCCATAGGCTTAGACTCTTCCCAGAAACATTAAAAGCATTAGCACTAAGATGGTTCATGGGACTTGGTGAGCATGCAATAACTGAATGGGATGGCATGAGATGAATATTCCTAAAGAAATACCAACATTATTGTAGATCGAAAGATTCTAAATATGATATCTTTAGGATGAATCAACAAGAGGATGAAAATCTAGAGGAGTACTTGGAACGATTTGCTTACAATTTACAAAAATCAAAACGTCGATCCATGATTCTTGATCTCATTCGAACAATATTTTTGAAGGGCATTCGAGAGGAATACTTAGATGATCTTAATTTGATGGGCAAAGGTGATATTTCCACCTTACCTTTCGAAGAAATTGCTGATTTATGTGAAAAGTATTCTAGGAGCAAAGCCAAAATTGGAAAAAGAACCATATCATCCAAAGCCACAAAATCTGCTTCAGCAAGTGTCACAAGAGCTGAAATAGGAAATTTGCTAGAGGAATTCAAAACAGATCTATTGAGTACCTTAGGAACTCAAATTGACACTCTCAAAGCTAAGAAAAGACAAGAAGAGGAAGATCAAATGATGGCTATCTTTTGTCCAAAATGCCGGAAGAAACATGCCTTAAAAGACTGCCCATTAGAAAACATTCAAATTTGTGCCTTTTGTACTGAAAATCATGATATATTTCATTGCTTTGAAGTCAAGATTTTGCAGAATTGTAATGTGGCAGCTAACATAGATATGGAGAATGTGTATTTCATGGGCGTCATTGCTCTAAAGTCAAGATTTTGCAGAATTGTAATGTGGCAGCTAACATAGATATGGAGAATGTGTATTTCATGGGCGTAAAGAGACCATGGCAGCCAAGACCTCCACCTCAAGATATGTTCCCAAACCAGAATTTGCAATTCCCTGCACATGATCAGATGTATGCTCAAAATTCGTGGAATGTACCCATGCCATGGCAGCACCAAAATTACCCACAACAACAATGGAGACCATTTCAGCAATACTCTCAACAATATCAACCATATCCTCAACCATACCAACCATATTCGCAGCCATATCAACAATATCATTAGCCATATTCGCCATACCCTCAACCATATCAGCAATATCCTCAGCAGCAAGTTGTTTACCCACATCCACCCCAACCCACTCAACAAGCATTGCCTGCTCCTCCACCAATAAATCCACCACAATTACAACTTCCATCTAACCAACAACCTCCTAGACCTACTCAAATCCCTGCTCAACCTATACCAAATCCAAATAACAGAGCAGAGAGACTAGCTTATAATGTGGATGAGGGACCATCATATCCCACATTACCTTTGCAAAATATCAATTTGAGGTCTGGTAAGGTACTTCAAAAAGAATCTCCAACAGCTGATAAACAAGAAGAAAACGAAGAAAATGAAAATGAAACTCCAATTCAAAGGAAACAAAATGATGACATCAAAAATAAACAAATGCAACCGTTGCATCCACCACCTTTTCCAGACAGATTGGTCCAAGCAAAACTTCCCATGTCTATACCACAGTTTGATGTTTTAGATGAGCTAAAGAATTTCTATATAAAAATTCCGCTACTACAAGCCATAAAAGACATTCCCATATATAGTAAAGCTATCAAAGAACTGTGCCTTAAGAAGCCTACTAGGAAAATAGTTGATCCACAAACTATTCATGTTATTGGACATTTAGCTGGCCTTATGACAAACACCATTTCAATGGAAAAGTATGTTGATCCTGGTATTCCCAGAGTCACTACAATCATTAAAAACATACATATTCCAAACACCTTAATTGACCTTGGGGCCGCAATAAATGTGATGACTCTTGAAACAATGAAGACACTCCAGCTCACAAACTTGCAACACACCACAATTGTTTTAGAACTCGCTGATAGGTCTAAAGTGATTCTTGAAGGGATTTTGGAGGACATAATTGTTTCACTGGACTCTTGGAAGTATCCACTGGACTTTTTAGTTCTTCAGCCAAAATCCAATTTAGGAGGACACCCTGTCATCCTTGGTAGACCATGGTTAGCAACTGCTGATGCATTCGTAGGATGTAGATCGGGTAATATGATCATTTCACGAGGAACTGAAAGAAAACAACTCACTCTTTACCCATCAACACAATCACCAGCAGTAGCACACAATTTATGGCTTGATGATAAATACAATGACAAGGCAGAAGTTCAATATGTTTTCAGCATCAACCAAATCTATGATTTTCAAGAACATAATAATGATGATTTGGTAGAATTGTTCCTTTCTCAACCTAATGTTTTTGAAGAATTGAGAAATGACCAATACCATGCTATAGATGAACTTTTGGCACAAAATTTTCAGGAAACATGCACCATTCATTCTTTGCAAACAACATTTCACAACATTTTTCCTATCCAATCTATCACAAACACACAGAGCAAGACCATAGAGATTAGTCTAGGAAAAACTTTGAATATTGGCACTCACCTAGACTCATCTCAGGAAGAGAAATTGATTCAATTATTGAGAAAATACCAGAAAGCATTTGCTTGGGACTACACCGATATGCATGGAATTCACCTTGAAACATGCACTCACCATATTTATATAGATAGTAATATCAAACCAGTGAGGTAACCGTAGAGACGAATGAATCCCATGCTTCAGGATATTGTTAGAGAGGAATTACAAAAACTGTTGAAAGCCAATTTTATCTATCCTATCTCTGACAGTCAGTGGGTATCCCCATTGGTAGTAGTGCCCACGAAAAATGGTAAGTGGAGGATTTGTGTTGATTACAGACAATTGAACAAAGCAACCCTCAAAGATTATTTCCCGCTACCATTTATTGACCAAGTGCTAGACACATTAGTTGGGAAATCATCATTCTCTTTTCTTGATGGTTTCAGTGGAGACAACCAAATCAGGATAGCTTTAGAGGACCAGGACAAAACCACTTTTACTTGTCCTTGGGGCACTTATGCTTATAATGTTTTGCCATTTGGACTTTGCAATGCTCCAGCTACATTTCAGAGAGTTGTATTAGCTATTTTTGCTGATTTAGTTCATGATTGTGTTGAAGTTTACATGGATGATTTTTCAGTGTATGGTGATTCATTTGAGCATGCTTTAGAGAATCTTGAAAAAGTTTTGAAGAGATGTATTGAAGCTAATCTGTCCTTGAGCAACGAAAAGTGTTTTATGATGTTAAATGAAGGGATAGTATTAGGACATTATATTTCTTCTCAAGGCATTAAAATCTATCCCTCAAAAATCCAGATCATTGTTAATTTGCCAATTCCGAAGACTCAAAAAGAGGTAAGAAGTTTTCTTGGGTATGTAAGCTATTACAAAAGGTTTATTGAACATTTTAGTAGAATAGCTTTGCCATTGTTTAAGCTTCTAGCCAGAGATGCACCTTTCAACTGGATATGATAATTGTCAACAAGCATTCGAAATAACTCAAACAAAAGTTCAACACACATCCAATCTTAAAAGGACCTAACTGGAACCTACCATTTCACATCTTTACAGATGCATCTGATACTGCAGTAGGTGCCTCATTAGGCCAAAAAGAGGAGTCTTTTCATTATGCCATCTATTTCATTAGTAAAAATCTAACACCTGCAGAAGTAAACTACACAGTCACTGAAAAAGAAATGCTTGCAATCATACATGCTGTGAATAAATTCCGATATTATATAACTGGTTATGAGGTTTTTGTACATACCGACCATTATGCCATTAAGTATTTAATGAATAAACCAGTAACTAATGGCAGAGTTACCAGATGGTTGTTATTATTACAGTAATTTAACATCACAGTGTTAGATAGACCAGGTAAGGAGAATCAAGTGGCAGATTTTCTTTCTAGACTACAAAATCCAGGTGATGTTGTTCCGGTTGAAGATTCTTTTCCAGATGAAAATTTATTTGCAATTTCAATAGTGAATCCTTGGTATGCTGACTTGGGCAACTATTTGTCCACAGGAAGAACACCTCCATATTTCACTCCAAAGGAAAAGAAGAGGCTAATCAAACAAAGTGCTCGATACTCATGGGTTAATGGAGATTTATTTTACACTAGTTATGATATGATTATTAGACGATGTGTAAGAAATGATGAAATAATTGATATTTTAAAATCTTGCGACGATGAACCATGTGGTGGGAATTTTGCAGCTAAAAGAACAGCATTCAAGGTTCTTAGTCTTGGATACTACTGGCCATCTATTTTTAAGGATTCCAAGAAGTACGTGAAGAGTTGTGATAGTTGTCAAAGAATGGGTAGACTAACAGCTACATATGAGATGCCACTTCAACCTCAAGTACACCTAGAGCCATTTGAAAAATGGGCTCTAGATTTCATAGGACCCATCAATCCAACTTCTAAAGGTAAGAAGTACATCCTAGTATGTACTGATTACGTGACAAAATGGGCTGAAGCCAAAGCACTAGTCTGGGCAACTGAAAAAACAGTGGTAAACTTCCTTTTTGAAGAAATTTTTGTAAGGTATGGAGTACCAAGGGAGATAGTAACAGATCAAGGTACTCAGTTTACTTCAAAGTTAGTTAAGGACATCACATAAAAATATCAAATCAAGCACAAAAGAAGTACACCTTACCATCCACAGGCCAATGGCCAGGTGGAATCCACAAATAAAACATTGGAAGGAATTATCACTAAGACCGTAGCAATGAACATAAAGAATTGGGAGGAGAAGCTCAAAGATGCACTCTGGGCTTATAGAATCACGTGGAAGAACACTACAGGATTTACACCATATCAGTTGGTGTATGGAAAAGAGGTAATGCTTCCTATTGAATTCCAAATACATACTTATAAGATGGTTGCAGATTTAGGAATTGATCTTAATGAAGCACAACAATAAAGAATTTAGCAGTTGAACCAGCTGGATGAAATGAGGCATCAAGCAGAGGAGACAACACTCCTAATGCAAAAACAAAGGAAGCAGTGGCATGATGCACATATCAAAAAGAAACAGTTCAAAGAAGGAGACTGGGCTTTACTCTTTGACTCTAAATTCAGAGATCATAAAGCCAAATTTACCACACATTGGATGGGCCCATATGAAATAGTTCAAGTTTATGAGAATGGGTCAGTCAAGCTTATTACCATTGATGGAGAAGGTCACCCCTTTCTTGTCAATGGCCATAGGTTGAAACTCTATCATAGGCCCATCACCAAAGAGGATTTTCTTCAAACTGTATCTCAGCAAAGGGAGGTTGAGATATTGCATCCTTCAGCTGTGATATCGCTACCTTAGTTCATTTCATTTCAATTTAAATATATATATATATAACAAAAAAATAATAATGGTTTAGATGTGAAAACCAGACTCTGGCACACTCTAACCCAAAATTCTTACTTGAAAACCAATTCTTTGGCTGGTAAGAATTCCTTATTTTATTTGTTTACTGTTTGATTCATCGATAAAATAATGACTTGAGGACAAGTCAAAGCTTTAGTGGGGGAGAAGCATCAACATTTTTGTTTTCCTTATCTCATCTCCTCATTGTAAATTCTCAAAGAGGTTGTTTTAGCACTTCAGTATTTCAATAAAGAAGTTGTTTCTATCTTTGTTCTAATCAAAATAGGGACCTATTTAAGCAATATGCAGTGGGACCTGTTCAGAAGACTATGTTACCAGCACCAACATTAGAGGGACCTGTTCAACAAACATCAAAGAGACCTATTAAAGACTGCTATCTCAAGCTACTTCAGTAAAGCTTCAACAAGGTTTCAACAGAATTTCAAAGGTTGCTTATCACCGAGGCTCCATCAACACCAAAGATCAAGGAAGCTGCACACACATAGTTCTTTCCCAGATTTCAAAGAAGTTGCACAAACATTCTCCAAATCTCAGAGGGACCTGTTGTATCCAAATTTATCTCAGAAGGGACCTGTTATGGACAGCGAAGATTAGTCATATCTTAACAATAAAGATCAATCCTACCTATGCATGCCAACTCAACTCTTGATCAACCAATAAAGTGTAATGTATTTTTGTAATTTTTATTTTTAACATTTAAATTCTTGGATTATTTTAGTGTTAAATGTGATGACTATGATTTCTTATGATCAATTTCAAAAACACCACTATACCCATCACCCTTGTCACATTCCTAATTCCTATCATTTCCTAACACACTCTAGCCTATCCCCATACTCCTCCCATGATTTTTAAGTATTCTACTACACCACCCTCCAAGCCTTGTTATTAACTCCTCATTTTTGAATCGGCCATCAAACCTTACTATCGGTCCAACATTTTCCTAATCGGCCAAGTACCCCTGAGTAAGGGATAGGTGGTGAACCATTGGAGAGCCAAGTGTTAAACAATTTCATTCATTGTTTTTGAATCGGCCAAGTTATAACATGATCGTTCGACTGAAGTCGACTCATGCAAACAACTATCCGTTATCATACTCCAGTACTCCATACATGCTTACGACGTTCTCATGATGGTACTTATACAACCCAGTACAGCTACTCCTCTGTCTTTGTAATATGAATACACTCTGTTATTATCATTATAGTGAATTGGGTCAAGTCGATTGTTAAAGTTCCATTTCATTCTCAGTTTGTAAAAAGGGCGTTCCATACTAGTAATTCAAACGTTGTGATTTCAAAAAAAGGCCGAGAACAGCAAGTGCTACGAAGGGAGAGCATAGTAATTGGGCTCACGAGTTTCCACCTCCGCCATAATCCAAGGACATTCATCCGATCGCTGTCTAAGCCATTGAAAAATCTGACCCCGAGAATAGAGGGCATTACCAGGTCAATTGAGTGGAGCGAAAAACAGAGG
Source organism: Pinus taeda (assembly GCA_000404065.3). Lineage (NCBI taxonomy): Eukaryota > Viridiplantae > Streptophyta > Pinopsida > Pinales > Pinaceae > Pinus > Pinus taeda. Next base: position 52,653 of record APFE031446696.1, on the reverse strand, counting down.
TAACAAATCAAGAGACCCTTGTTGAATTATTAAGCATAACAAAGAGGGCTAGAACAGGAGTTTCTTTGTCAAAATGACTAATAGAGTAGATCCTAATACATTTGATAGTTCCCAGTATCATGATGACTGTATTACAATTTTAAGGGAAAAGCAATGCTACCCTTCTTGGAGAAGTTTAATGGGAGAAATGAAGAAGTAACTAAGCAGTTTGCCTTTACATTTAATGGAGAGAAAGCATTGATACACAACTTATCTTTTATGATTTCAGAAGACACCATAGCACCATCCTTGGGGATCAGTCCAAAAGGAGAAAAATATTTCAAAACAAAACAATTCAAGGAAAAATCATGGACCCAATTCATGTCTAGGTCAAGGGTTTCATCTGTTAACTGGAAGAAGGGTGTCCCTAGGAGCTGGCTGATGCGTCCATGGGATGAAATGGTGTATATTATTCAGAAATTTGTTACGTGTGAGGGTTGTTATAGCATAGTCTATTTATACCACATCAAACTCCTGTTGCATTTAAAAGGGAAATGCACCATTAGTTTACCCTATTTCCTCTTACAGAGCTTGACTAAGATGTTAAAAACTATTCAAAAGCAAAAGGATAATGAGGACAAAAGCTTGTATCATTTTGTGTTAATTAAAATTCTAATTGAATTTGAAGTGCAAAGGAGGGGAAAAACATGGAAGGAATTTCTGGTTGCCAATCAAATCAAAGATGGAGAAGATGAACAGGAACAACAAGAGCACTCACAATTTATGCTTGACATTGATGAAGAAATCCCTGTGCACAAGACAAGCAATGCCCCTCCACCCAACAGTAGTGTAAGGACGAGAAAGATGAGGCAAGAAGCTGCCTAGAAAATTGAACAATACAATATTTTCACTACATATACAACAAGATCCAGGAGAGTACAAAAGAGCCAGACAAAATAAGATCAACCAGAGTCAAATGCAAATGCACCAATGGACATTGAGAGAAGTGCTCTTTCACAGCCTGGACCGGAAGCCGAAATGGAAGTTGAGAGCAACAATAGACAAGGAAAAGAGTCACCACCTGCAATCAAGAAACAAAGGAGGTTAGAAAAACAAATTGAAAAGTTAAAAGAAGAACTGATGGAGGCCAACATGCTAGAGAAGGTCATCAAGAGGGAGAACGAAATGTTGAAAACTCAGAGTAAGAAAACCCAGCAGAAAAATGAGAAGCTTAAGGAGCAAATCAAAGAGCTCAAGGCTAAACAAACTGACATTTGCAAGTGGGAAACCAAATGGTATACTCAAAAGAAAGCCCTCAAGGAGAAATACAAGAATTTGAAACATGAGCTCCACATTCAGAAGGATGCCCAAGCTCAAAAGAACATAGATCCATTGTTACAAGTAGTAGAGGTACAGGCAGGAATAGAGTATAGAGGCAGCACATCAGGATTAGCATGAGGACATGCTAAATCATTGAGCTTGGGGGAGATGTTGGTACCATTTCATTGCCATCTTTTTCTTCTAGAAACACCATCATTTGTCTATCTTTTTCTCCCATAGACCCCTCATATCCATCGAAATTGATTAATCAATAGCATTATAGTTGTTAGTTTACATTAAAGTTAATTTGTGAATTTTTATCTTAAAAATTATGAATTTTCAACAAAAAGATTACAGGATGTCATGACTTCTTGTAAATGGTTTATGATGTGACACGTGGCATGGCAGGCAAGTCAAAGCAATGGATAGGGACGTGATCTGGAATGTACATGCATGGTGAAAAATCGATTCAACAGCAAATCTAATGCTCCTGGATATGCGGTCAATGCTGGTCAAACCCAGCCTTTTTGGTCACAAAGGCAGCAAGAAGAATATGAATATACATACACATATATATATAATATATATATTATATTATATATTATATAATATAGTATATATATATATTCTTCTTAAAATTTTGTTATTTAAAAAAAACAAAAAATTGGATAAAAAATCAAGTGTTAGTAATAAGCAAAGATTTTCCTATATTACAATAATATTCCATCACAAGTCTCATGTTATTAACAACTCTTTATATATATATAATATATATATAATATAGAATATAAGATTTTTGTTTCTTTATAAATAGTGGCATTTAATGTGTTTATAAATATTGGAAATGATCTAACCTGCAACTTTAGAAGCTAGTAAGTATTATTTTAAATGAATAAATTTAATTTTCTTTTTATTTATATTTTAATGGAAAAAAAGGGTGAAGTATATTTGAGTTTAACTTGATAAAATTTTATACAGGGATTAATATCAATAAATGATAGAGAAAAGAAGATCTGAAGTAGATACATAAGAAAATAGATGTCGATGTGGCTTAGTTTTGAAGATTGGATATTTCATGTTGTTTCATCATGGTTAATTTTTATAAAGTTAGTGAAATTAAATTTTATCAATCATCTTAATAGATGATATTTTTATTTTATGAAAACTTTAAATTCTAGTTACAATTATTAAGTTGATGTTAATAGTGAAAGTTGATCTTTTAATAATTCATATATATATATATATATGATGTAGGAGCATCTAGCTAAGGGCATCATGACCGGGTGTTGGTCTCAACCAAGAAGGATAGGTTTAAAGACTTTTAATTTCATTTACATTTAATGAATAAAACAATGTCTAGGAATTAGTTTGTTTTATTATTATTAGTTAAGAAATATTAGGAACAGTACAGTTAGGGTAGTGTCATAACAGTTACATTGTTTTGTCATTTTCTTAGTCCATCTTACAAATGTCTAGTCATAAACAAAAATATGATATTGTAACTCCTACACTACTTTTGTAACTCCTACAATACAAGAAAACCCAACATTATTAACGACCATGTAACTACAAAGAGTAACTGTATGGGAACCGAGAACAGATTGAATAACTATTTAAACACAATATAAAAATCAATGTAATACAGTCATGGAGGGGCTCAGCACATGATAAGAGAAATACAATATAGAGAATAATTTCTTTCATCCAAAACATTTGAGTCCATCTGTAACAGTTCGTTGTAATATTCATTTACTTTTCCCTTAATCATTGAGTAAGAAAAAGTCAGCAAATATTGTGTTCCTATCCATTTCATTTATTTTCTTTCCTAAAGAATAGAAAGCAGACCGAGAAATTAGACGAGTATTCATAGTACGAAGATTGGCAGCAAACAAACGAAGTTCCACGAATGGAAGCCAATCGCATTACGAGCAGTTCGAAAAGAATGAGAATGCATACGCTGAGAAACAATCCCAGGACAGAGGTAAACGAAATATAACCAAATTCCCTATTAATTCTTTTCATTTCCAAAAAAAAAATATTTGTATACATATAACAGTCGAAGGATACCCATTCAAACAGCGGAAAGAACAATACGAACCAGCAGAACCCTAAGGGTGAGGGTTTGGTTGGCCACCGTCCAAAAGGTGGTTTAAAGTTACAAAACTTCTAGAATACAAACGAGGGTTTTTTACAAGACTGAACCAGGTCACATTGCGACAACAGAGAAACCCGAGTGGATGAGAATTGGGACTTTGCCCAGTGAACAAACAGAGACCACCTAACACTAAAACAAATTTACAACAGTAGCAGAGAATGAGCCTACCAGAGCAAGGCCTGTAGCAGTTACATTGACCACGCAGATGAATGAACTCCCACCTGCATGAGCCAGCTAGAGGAGCATTGTTAGCCAAATGCCAACAGAGTAAAAGACAAGAAGCGAACTAAGAAGTGAGAAACTGAATGCACAGTAAACAAATTGTTTTACCTGGAGATTAGTCGCATGGGAAGAATGAAACCCCATTGAGCCACAATCCACAGTGACACCCTGAGACCAAGGAGCAGTCCTTGTTAGAACCGAAGGAAAATAAAGAAGGAAAACGAATCATGGAGAAACAGCTTACCTGAACAAAGTTGCGAAGCTGAGGAGAAGGGCACCGCCACTGTGACCTATAGAAAGCAACACGGGTAACCCATTAACCAAATTTAATAACTAGAAGAACTACAATGAAATGAAAATAGTGGAGTAGGGACAAGTTTAGTAACCGAGCAGACAGAGACATCAGCAACTCTCTTGCACAGACGAGAAGAACCCTCATACTGTGCCCAAGTAACCGAGTAACGAAATCACCAAAACAAACGGAGGTGTCAAACCAAAAAATAGCATAACCCATAGCTGGGTGCACATAGAGCCTGTTGCTCAAGTCCATACATTCACAGCACAAACCCTCACTAGCAGTCCAAACCCTCAACACAGCGAAAATACAAGAACAAAATGAAGAAATGACATAGAATGAAGGGTTTTGGCATAAACCAAGAGTGGGAAACAATAATTGAGGCAAGTACAACCAACACAACATAATTAAAGTCCAACGTAAATTCCATCCAATGAATATCCAGAACCATCCTATGATTAACACCTAATCACAAGTATTAAGATCCAAATCATTTACTAATCATTTTATTGTTGATTAGTGCACTATTGTATTATTGTTAAACATTATAGTGTGGAATTGCAGGTTGGTCCCATCATAGTGGTATCAAAGCAGGATTTAGAGTTTTCCCAAGAGATGGAAGTTGGAAGAAGAGGACGTGCAGGAGGAAATTAGGATCCTTACTGCCCGTTTGGAGGCAGTTGAAGCAGGAAGGAGAAGGGATCCAGAGGTAGAAGATGACAGCGACGAAGAAGTTGTAGTGACAACAGATGGATCAGATGAAGAAGGGCCAGAAATGAGATTGTTGAGGTCGGTCCTATTGGCGAGTAGCAATCTTAAACCAGAAATCCCAAATTATGGCAGTAGCTTGTCCACAGAGGTTCTGTTGGACTGGATCAACGAACTAGATAAATATTTTGAGTGTGAAGAGGTCAGTGAAGATCAAAAAGTTAAGTTTGCTGCAACAAATCTGAAGGGACATGCAGCCCTGTGGTGGGACAGTGTCTAAACAGAGAGAAGGTGAATGAACAAGTTGCCAAAAAAGAAATGGCCAAGGATGGTGGCCAATTTGAAAGGCAGATTTCAGCCCAAGGATTACCAGATCGCATTGCATCGGCAAGGCATGTAAATGATTTGAGATTAGAAATATTAGATGAAATCAACATTCTTTTCCCGAAAAATATAGAAGAAGCATACTAGAGTGCTATGAAGGCAGAGGAGAAGATCACCAAAAAACAAAATGCTAGGAGAGGATAGGGAACCAGCAGAGGAAGAGGACAGTGTTATGGCAGAGGGCAAATTTCCAGTAATAGTGAAGAAGGCAGTAGTTCCAAAACTTCTGGGACAACAGAAAAAGGTGACAGCACGAGAGGTGGTAGGCCATATCAGCGAGGAAGGGGAAATGGCTGAGGCAGAGGAGCTAATTATCAGTGCTACAGGTGCCACAAGTGGGGGCACAGATCTTTTGAGTGTCCTGAGGTGGAACAAGCTGGACAGAGGGGTGCATATGTCGCATAGCTAGAGGAAGCAGAGGCACCTCCCCAAGAAGTAGAAAATGTGTTGGAAACATGGGAAGCCTTAGTTTTGAACGAAGTGTTGCTGAAACCAGCCAAAGAAACCGCTGAACAAACTCAAAGGAAAGCATTGTTCTGGACAGTTTGTAAGTCATGGGAAATGTTGTAAGCTAATTATCGATAATGGGAGCACAGATAATCTGGTTTCCACAAAGATAGTGGAGAAGTTTGGGTTGAAGCGGTTGAAGCACCCCACTCCTTACAAGGTATCATGGTTGCAAAAAGGCCATCAGTTGTTGGTGGATGAGCAATGCGAAATTGAGTTCCATATTGGTAGATATAAGGATAAGGTTGTTTGTGATATAATGCCAATGGATGTATGTCATATACTGCTAGGAAGGCCATGGCAGTATGACAGGAAGGTAGTACATGACAAGAAGACAAATTGCTATAATTTTGTCAAAGATGGGACCAAACACACACTTGTGCCCATCAAGGAAGAAGAGACAACGGAAACAAGCGGGACGAGAGGGTTACTAATGGGCGGAAAACAGTTTTTGAGGCAGATTGGAGACAGTGAAGTAAGCTATGTTATTGTAAGAAGAGCGAAGATTGTGCTGCTATACACAGAGGTGTCAGATTTGCCTGCGGAAATTCAGCAGATGTTGTAGGAATTCAGCGATATAGTAGTGGATGACTTATCAGATAAATTACCTCCCAAGAGAAGTATAAGTCATCATATTGACTTTATACCCGGAGCAAGTCTACCGAATAAGGCAGCATATCAGATGAGCCCCATAGACAATGAGGGGATCAGAAAACAGGTGCAGGAATCGCTAAATAAAGGGCTAATAAGGGATAGTTTGAGCCCCTGCACAGTTCCAATAGTTCTCGCTCCCAAGAGAGGAGGAGAATGGCGAATGTGCACAGATTCGAGGGCCATCAACAAGATCACCATCAGGTACAGATTTCCACTACCATGGATGGACGACATGATGGATTGCCTGAGCGAGGTAGCATATTTTTCAAATATTGATTTAAAGAGTGGGTATCATCATATTCGAATCCGAGAAGGGGATGAGTGGAAGACATCCTTCAAAACCAATGAAGGACTGTATGAGTGGCTGGTAATGCCATTCGGAATGAGTAATGCACCCAGTACCTTTATGTGACTTATGAACGAAATGCCGAAAGAATTCATTGGAAAGTTTGTAATAGTGTACTTGGATGATATATTCATTTTCAGCAAGATGAGGGAGGAACACTTTTGACATGTTCAAAGTGTGATGGAAAAATTGCAGCAAAATAAGTTGCTGATAAATTTGAAAAAATGCTCTTTTCTGCAAAAAGAATTGGTTTATCTGGGTTTCATGATTGCAGAAAACGAGTTGAAGATGGACCTAGAGAAGATTGCAGCAATTGTCAACTGGCCATACCCAAAAAGTTTGTTCGAGGTATGTAGTTTTCATGGGCTAACAAGTTTTTACCAAAAATTTATAAGAAATTTTAGTGAAATTTGCGCACCTATGTTGGACACTGTAAAGAAGGCAAGTCAGCGTTTTCATTGGACCGAGGTAGCAGAAAGGATTTTTTAGCTACTGAAGAAGAAGATCACAGAGAGGTTGATCTTGATATTGCCAGATTTTAAAAAGCTTTTTCAGGTTCACTGTGATGTAAGCGGTACAACCATTGGAGCTGTACTTAGCCAAGAGGACAAACCTATTGCGCTTTTTAGCGAGAAGTTGAATGAAAGTAGGCAGAAGTATTCATCCTACGACAAATAATTCTATGTTGTCGTCCAAGCACTGAAGCATTGGAGACACTATTTGCTGGGGAATGAGCTTGTTTTATTCTCGGATAATTCTGCACTGCAATATGTGATGCAACAACACAAGCTGAATCACAAGCATGCTAAGTGGGTTGAATATTTGCAAAATTTCACCTTTGTGTTGAAACACATCAATGGACAGGCCAACAAGGTGGCAGATGCGTTGAGTAGAATAGCCTTACTCTTGCAGGAGAGTACAATACAAGTGTTGGGCTTTGAGCATTTGAAAGACTTGTATCAGACTAACACAGATTTAAAAGAAGCTTATGAACCCTGTCAGAATCCTTTGGTGAGAAACAATAGTCCGTAGTTGGACTATAATTTGTAGGAGAAGCTGTTGTTTAGAGAGGGACAATTATGCATCCCTGATTGCTCAATGAGAGAGAATATCATTCGAGAGAAGCATAGTGGAGGTCTAGTCGGACATTTCGGCATAGACAAAACATTAGAGTAGCTCAGCCATTTTTATTATTGGCCAAAAATGTGAAGGGATGTGAAGAGATTTGTGACCAAATGTAAAGTGTGTCAGTTGGCAAAAGGACACAGTCAGAATACGGGACTCTACACGCCATTGCCCATTCCAAGTAGACCGTGGGACTCAGTCAACTTGGACTTCATCTTGGATCTACCAAGGACACAGTGGGGTTATGATTTGGTGATGTAGTAGTAGACCAGTTTTCAAAGATGGTGCATTTCATCCCTTGCAGAAAAACCAGTGATGCCACTCACGTGGCCCACTTGTTTTTTACAGAGATCGTCAGGCTACACGGTCTACCTAAGTCCATTCTCTCTGATAGGGACGTGAAGTTTACAGGGCACTTTTGGCTCACTCTATGGAAGAAGATGGACACGCAGTTAAGTTTCAGCTCTGCTTATCACTCGTAGACCAACAAGCAAACAGAGGTGGTAAACAGGAGTCCGGGGAACCTGCTACGAAGTTTGATCAATGAAAATTCCCGAATGTGGGATTGAATACTTACCCAGGCGGAGTTCACTTACAACGACTCACCCAATTGCAGCATGGGTTATAGTCATTTTCAGATCTTATATGGCATGCATCCTCGCGGAGTACACAAATTACAATATCTAGGACAACAGGAAAGACGGAGTGCTGATGGGGAGGATTTTGCTAAAGCGATGAATGATTTACACAAGCAGGTGAAAATAAAGTTGCAAGATAACAGTCAAAAATATAAGCAGCGAGCAGATTTGAAACAGAGAGAGGTGTAGTTTAATGTGGGGGATGAAGTCCTCACGCATTTGCGCAAGGAGCGTTTTCCGAAGGGTGCATATAACAAGCTAAAGTACAAAAAGATAGGCCCTTGTAAAGTTCTCTGGAAATTTTCAGCAAATGCTTATGAATTACAACTGCCACCGGGAATAGGCATCTCACCCATCTTTGATGTAGCAGACCTGTTTCCATACACTGTTGATCCAAAGGAAGACAATATCGCACAACCTACATGGGACACACAGGAGGGAAGTGATGCTTGGATGAGACAAATTCCTTACGCTCAGCCCCTCGAGTTCGAGAGGATCCTCGACACTCAAGTGGCCAAGCGAACTCAGCGAAAAGAGCATCTGCAATATCTGGTCAAGTGGAAGAACCGTCCTATTGAGGACAATTTGTGGTTTAACACTAGACAGATAGAGTAGTCGGGTTATTTAGTCGAGAAGCTCATGAACCGGAGTCATGAATTTTTCTTACCCTGGGAACCTGATGCAAGAGCATCTAGCTAAGGGCATCATGACCGGGGGTTGGTCTCAACCAAGAAGGACAGGTTTAAATACTTTTAATTTCATTTACGTTTAATGAATAAAACAGTGTCTAGGAATTAGTTTGTTTTATTATTATTAGTTAAGAAATATTAGGAACAATACATTTAGGGTAGTGTCATAACAGTTACATTGTTTTGTCATTTTCTTAGTCCATCTTACAGATGTCTAGTCATAAACAAAAATATGATATTGTAACTCCTACACTACTTTTGTAACTCCTACAGTACAAGAAAACCCAACATGATTAATGACCATGTAACTACAAAGAGTACCTGTATGGGAACTAAGAATAGTTTGAATAACTATTTAAACACAATATAAAAATCAATGTAATACAATCATGGAGGGGTTCAGCACATGACAAGAGAAATACAATACAAAGAATAATTTCTTTCATCCGAAACATTTGAGTCCATCTGTAACAGTTTGTTGTAATATTCATTTACTTTTCCCTTAATCATTGAGTAAGCAAAAGTAAGCAAATATTGTGCGTTCCTATCCATTTCATTTGTTTTCTTTCTAAAGAATAGAAAGAGGACCGAGAAATTAGATGAGTATTCCCAGTACGAAGACTGGCAGCAAACAAACAGAGTTCCACGAACAGAAGCCAAGCACATTATGAGCAGTTCAAAAAGAATGAGAATGCAACCGCTGAGCAACAATCCCAAGACAGAAGTAAATGAAATATAACCAAATTCCCTGTTAATTCTTTTCATTGCCAACAAAAAAATATTTGTATACATATAACAGTCCAAGGATACCCATTCAAACGGCGGAAAGAACAATACGAACCAGCAAAACCCTAAGGGTGAGGGTTTGGTCAACCACCATCCAAAAGGTGGTTTAAAGTTACAAAACTGCCAGAATACAAATGAGGGTTTTGTACAAGACTGAACCAGGTCGCATAGCGACAACAGAGAAACCCGAGTGGATGAGAACTGGGACTCTGCCCAGTGAACGGATAGAGACCACCTAACACTAAAAAAAATTGACAACAGTAGCAGAGAACAAGCCTACTGGAGCAAGGCCTGTAGCAGTTACATTGACCATGCAGGTGAACAAACTCCCACCTGCACAAGCCAGCCAGAGGAGCATTGTTAGCCAAATGCCAACAGAGTAAAAGATAAGAAGCGAACTAAGAAGTGAGAAACTGAATGCACAGTAAACAAATTGTTTTACCTGGAGATTAGTCGCGTGAGAAGAATGAACCCCACTGAGCCACAACCCACAGTGACACCCTGAGACCAAGGAGCAGTCCTCATTAGAACCGAAGGAAAACGAAGAAGGAAAATGAAAAACGGAGAAACAACTTACCTGAACAATGTTGCGAAGTTGAGGAGGAGACCACCGCGACTGTGAACTATATAATGCAACATGGGTAACCCATAACCAAATTTAATAACCAGAAGAACTACAATGAAATGAAAATAGTGGAGCAGGGACAAATTTAGTAACTGAGCAGATAGAGACAGCAACAACTCCCTTGCACAGACGAGAAGAACCCTCATACTGTGCCCAAGTAACCAAGCAACGAAATCACCAGAACAAATGGAGGTGTCAAACCAACAAACAGCATAACCCATAGCTGGGCACATGCAGAGCCCATTGCTCAACTCCATACATTCGTAGCACAAACCCTCACTACTAGTGCAAACCCTCAGCACAACGAAAATACAAGAGAAAAATGAAGAAATGACATAGAATGCAGGGTTTTGGTGTAAACCAAGATTGGGAAATAGTAACCGAGGAAAGTACCGCCAACACAACATAATTAAAGTCCGACATAAATGCCATCCAACGAAAATCCAGAACCATCCTATGATTAACACCTAATCACAAGTATTAAGATCCAAATCATTTACTAATCATTTAATTGTTGATTAGTGCACTATTGTATTATTGTTAAACATTATAGTGTGGAATTGTGGGCTGGTCCCATCAATATATATATGAAAGTTTCTTTGTACTTATATGTGTGTGTGTGTCAAAGGTTCATTTGAGGTTGATCAATAAAGTAAATCAATGAGAAGAATGTTAAATGTTTAGGAAACATTGATATACTTCAATGAACCAAAGTGTTGTGAAGATTGTAAAGATTTAGGGTATGTTATGAGTTATATTCTATGTTGTGTGGATCAATTCTATGGTATATATAATATATTTTGTTTTTAGAAACAAAACATGTACTCTTTGTCACTATATTGTATTATTGTAGTTTTTAATGAAATGAAGTTATTATTTTTGCAATGATGAATTCTCACTCATTTTTTTGTAATATAATTCTTTAACATAATATATTTATGACTATCTATGATTGAATCTTTGATTATCTATCAGAATCTACATTAAGTTATAGAATAAGAATTATATTCATGTTAAATCATAACTAGATAAACTAAAAAATGATGTAATTTTAATAATTGGGTGCTCACAAAAATATCATTGTTTGCTTTTTAGTGACTAGTATCTAGCACTATGGTACTATAACACATCTCAAAATCCCTTGAGTCCTAAAATTCGCTAGAGTTGAAATGTTGGGTGTCTTTGTCACAATGAACAATGCAATGATGAGTCTTTTTCTATATAAAAAAAAATAATATAACACCTCATGTTCATCTCAAGATTGTGTGCTAAGTGTACAACTTACATTTTTGTGCTCGAGGACATGTAGTCTAAGGTGGCAAAGAATCAATTTTCATAATGTTTATGTTGTGTTATATCTTGGGAATTGAGACTAATTGACCTATTTATAATATTACAACATAAGCTCCCAAGAATTTATAGGAGCACCAAAATTATGTAACAACTTAGCATTATCTGTGCAATGATGGATGGTAATTATCGAAGCGTTAGGTTATCTTGGACATCTCTTAATATTGTCATAATTGATTATTGGTCTAGCCTTACGAGTTGGTTGCCACAATCCTTAGAGTCATAATCTACTTAGATATGACCAATTGGAATGTTGTTGACATGCCATGCCCAATAACATGTTTGAGTTTTCTATTAAACCTGTACCAATCCAATTAAGTACTGACATTGAAGATTGATGTGTTAGAGATCATAATGATATTTACATAGAGTAAAGAAGATATCAAAATTGTATAACAACATAAAATGATGAGCTCTAAAATTATTTCTCATTATAATTTTGAAATGATATTAGAAAGACCAAAAACACATCTACCCAAGTGAACTTGAAATTTTAATATCAATTTTAATTCATAAAGAAATTCAAAATTAACAACTTTTATTTTTTTATAAATTAGGTCAAAATTTTTGTATTCCAATAATAAAAATGAAAAAAAAAAACATTTTTAACATTTTTATTTTATTATATCCTTAAAATAAACATAATAAAAAAATATTATTACATTTTAAAATATCATAAATGATTAAATTTAATTATTAAAAATTCAGATTCTTAATTTGATTTATAAATTGATTAAATTAAATTATTTTAAATAAAAATAAATAAATTATTATTATAATAATATTATATAATATATTTATAACTATGAAATTTCCTATTTAACTTTTTCCTTCCTAAAGCATATGACAATGCCTCAAGCTTTCATAAAATAGAGTTTGCTTTATATCACAATTCCAAAATGAGCCACATCATTTACTTTATGCCCACCATTTAAATTGAAACAAGTGGATGTATATCAACGTTATGTCTACTTCATCCTATACTGGCATGTAAGCATTATGATATCATACAAACCTTTTGAAGGTAAGTATAACAATGTCTATTTGGTTTAACCTTGTCTATTTGAGTTAACCTTGTCATGGTCAATGATGGTGTGATGTTCTGAGGTTTTTATTATTTTTTTAAATATTTTTTTAAGTGTGGAGGGGTTTGGGTAATATTTTATATTAGATATTATTTTTTAAGTTTTAATTTTGCGTTAAGTAAGTTATTGATTTATGACTATTTCTATAAGAAATAGTTATAATTGATTAATTTTTCATGATTTTTAAATAATTGATTTGAAACTTATTTATTTAACTTTGTATTAATATTGACCATAGATAAAATGTTTACCCAAAACTAAAAATATTTGATGTCTTTAACACAATTTTCTCCATAAACATTTTTTACAACTAGGAAGAAAATGTTATTAATTTCAGAGACATTAACATGGAAATTTAAGTATTAAGGGGTTTACGCATTGCATTATATTATATATCATTTTGGGATTCAACTGCGTTAAGTAAGTCATTCACGTATGACCATTTCCATGAGAGGTGGTTGTAACTGACTAATTTCTTATAATTTTTGAATAATTCACTTAACATAGAAATTTGAGTATGAAAGAAAACCTAAAATTTTTAGTGGTATGATCTCATCTGTGTAATATAAATTCCTAATCAAAACACCAAAGCAACTACTTTCTCAACTATTTATTCTCTGTGGATTTGTAGCCAAACACACCATATCCTCAATCATTTCTTCCTCTACATGGAAGAGCGTGTAATGGAACTCTAAGATCTCATTAATGATAACAAGCCAAAACATAAAATAGGTTGCAGCTTAACTACTTTCTAATGGCAGATACAACAATAATTCCATAGTAACATGTTTTGTTGAGCATCTTCATGTCCTCAGCCACTCTTTTCTCAAATCTCTTGAAGATCTCCTGAGACAAATGGGATGATCGCAGGTGAGCGTCTATGATGGGCCTCAACGTGGCGCGAACCAGGTTTGCTTTTGTCTTTCCATACGAAACTGGGTCTCTCATCCATTTCTCCTGCTTCTCCTTTGAGTGTTCCATCACTCTACTGAATTTCAGGGATTTAATGTCGAATGCCTCGCACTGGTTGAACGCCCTTTCAATTTCCTCCTTGCTACGCATGTAAGCAGGGATGTTAAATGCATCTCTGGTTTCCTCGTCAATCAGATTCTGCACACCAAAAGAAATTTATGAGCATATCAGTGGCCATATTCCATTAGGAGTTAGGTACATTCTGTTTTTCTGATGCAAGTGCATGGTAATAAGTAGAAATTTGGATTGGTTTTTTTTCTCAAGCTAAAAAAAAATTGTTTTGTTAAATTGGACACAAATTTGTGGCGACCAAACTTTTCCACCAATTATTCGACTACATCTTTACTCATCTTGAAATTTTAAAACTTGAAGTTCTAATGGTTAAGTGTTCATATTCAAATTTTGTGAGACTATAAATTTTAATTATTTTTAATATATTTTTAATATATAAATAATTTTAGAATGTAATTTATACAAATCTAACAATAGTTGAATTGAGGTTTCTGTGATCCATAATAGTTGAAAGAATAACTTAGGCGAAAATTACATGTAGACAGACATTTGTCGACCTCCAATTTTAATTATTTCTTACTAATCAAAACTCATAATAAAATATGTTAATATAGAAGGAAAAACATTAACTTAAAACAGTGAAAATTTTTAACTTAGAATACTGCGGTTTATCTAAATTTAAATATTAGTATTTCAATATGTTTTAATTAGATAAGGTTTATTGGAAAAATATAAATTTATTAAAAGAAAAATAACTAAACTATAAATAAATAAATAAAAATAACAATAAATCTTTAACTTTTCTTCCAAAATTGAATTATAATTTTAATTTTGTACAGTTAAGTTATATTTTTATAGTGACTAGTAATTAATCTAGAGCATAAGTTCTAAAGGATAGTTCAATTTGTCGAGTTCTTGTTGCTAAGTACCTTTCTAATTGGAAGGTCACTGAGTCAAATCTCCTGGACCTGTTAAGCCTGTTAAGCCTAACCAGATAAGCCCAAGGGTAGATCCCTTCAGGTGGATCTACCCGGATTATTACCAACCACACTTGAAAAAAAAGCTAATCTAGAAGACAAGATCAAAATATAACAATAAAAAATAGAACATAATTTTAAAAGATCTTTATTTTTTGTTAATACAATAATAATAATAATAAATTGAATATAATTTTAAATAATCATTATCATTTTATTATTACTATTACTTTCACATCAAAGAGTGTTCTAATAAAATACCCGATAGAGTTCTAATCCAAAAATCTTACTACTATAGTTTGATAATTTATAATTTTTTTTCAATAATAATTTTTAAAAACTTAGAAAAAATTTTGCAGCCAAAAAAAACCAAAACAAAAAATAAAAAAAAAACTTAAATTTATAGAATAAAAAACTTCCACAATTTATACATTATAATTTTTTATTACAATTTTATATTCATTAAAAGAAAAAATATAATAATAACAATTTAAGTATAGGGAGTTTACCCAGAAGTATTATATTAGATATCATTTGGGATTCAATCTGCGTTAGGTAATTCATTATGTATGACCATTTTCCATGAGAGGTAATTCGTAAATAACTAAACCAACAAATTATATTACAAAAAGAAAAACCTCATGGAAAAACTCACCTTTTAAATATAATAATTTGTAAAAATATATTCTACTTTATTGAATTTAAACCAACCCATTATATTAAAAAACTCACAAAAGAACTTACCTTTAAATATAATAATTTATAAAAATATATTCTATTTATTGAATTTGTCCAGGCTTTTTTAAAAAAACCATGTATCCATATATAAATGTGAAATTAAGATAAATCCATGTACAAGTTGAAACTACACTAAATAAATATGAATTTGTGGAGGAATAGAATGCCAACCTCTTTGACTAGATCATTCCAAGCCTGATCCATGGCCTGTGTGAATGGATGTTTGGCTCTGGAGTACGGATCTCCCAGTTGGTTCTGTGGGTGCTCGTCAGAGCGGCCTGCCATGAGAATAAATAGCAGACCTCCAGGGACCATCTCTTCAGCTCTGCAACGCAGGAAAGATTTCAAATCTTCCTCTGACTGTTTGGCATATGCTTCCACAACCTCTTTCCTTGCACCATCAATCCATGCTCTCCCTTGGTTCCAGGCAGGACTACTTTTGTCTAATACAGCCTCAGGAATCTGTTCACAGTCACAGCAGCAAAATTGATAAGTCATTGGGATGCTATATGGCAAATGTGAGTGATATCACTAGAGTGATGTACTGACTCTTCCTTGATTCCCCAGAATAATTAGAGATTCCCCGGAATAATTAGATGAGTATATATATAAAAACAAAACAAAACAAAACAAAATTGTTATAAATAATTATAAAAATAATTAAAAAATTTAACTTAAATTTATAATTTAATTTATTTATTTTTAAATTTCAATTAAAATTTTGAAAAAAAAAAACGAATCTTATATTTTTTGCATATCACTTTTAAAAATATTTTATATTAATTAATTATAATTATATATATTTAATAGATATAAAACTAAATTAACATTACACCTAATGTATTTTAATTCATAATCATATTAAGTAAACAATTAAATATAAGATTAAAAATAGAATTGAATATATATATATATATAGAGTGTTAACTTTCTTAAGATGAAATTAAACCAATGTATTAATAAAATTTACATTTAAATATTGGTTTTTTATTATTAATTCATAAAAATTTAAAACTTAAATAAATTTTAAATTAATTATATTATTAAAATTTAATTTAAATAAGTTTTTAATAATTAAAATATGTTTCTCATAAAAAATTATATATTCAAATCTAAAAGTAAAGTATATATTTTAAAATTTTAATAGTCAAATTATTACATTAGAAGTATATGTACACTTCTGTAATTTTTAATAATCAAATCATTACATAGAAATTATATACATCTCTACAAAATTTCATCCAAAAGAATAGAGTATATATACCTCCACACATTTTATCCAAATAAATAAAGCATATATACTTCTACAAATTTTAATAATCAAATCATTATATAAAAAAATTAATTACACAAATTTACTATCTATTAATTATCTAGTTGGTTCAAAACGCATCCACAAAAATCTTTCTTTATGTGATTTACGCGGAAATTCTTCTTTTATAACTATAATTAATAATTTAATAATCAAAATATCACATAATTTTCAAATCATTACCTAAAAGCTTTTCAAATCATTACATTAAAACTGATTACACTAATTTGATATCTAATTTAACCATAAAAATCAAATAAATTTAAAGTAATCACAGGTCAAAATACATACCCTAGACATCCAATGCAAAGCACTCAAACTAATGGCCACATGAAGTTTCCCCCTGGGAAACAGACGCTCATAGAACGATCCTGGAACACCAGCTGCATAGTAACTATGCTGCTTCTGCATCTCGTCAATTCCCCTGGGGCACAGATGAGGCAAGGACCGAAAAAGGGTGTTGAAATCATTCAAAGGAAGATCAGAGAAAAACGCTTCAAATTCAGGCACCGAGATCGATTCCCTGGCGTATCGCTTCTTGATGCTTTCAACGACGAAATCAATGGCAGAAAGGGTGTTGATGCCAGTGCCGCACCCCAGGTCTGCAATACGCAACGAGGGCTCCCCTCGAAACAGGTTCATGCAGTTAATGGCGTTGAGAAGCAACTCCTTGGACAAAGCAATGGCAGAAGCAGGGGCTTCAGAGTTGCGAGCATAGCTACCATCACCATTTCCCCCTTGCATGCATAAAATTCTCTGGAGGTCCCCTGTCCATGACCTCTGGTAACTGAGGCTTTTACTGCATTTATCGATTGCACGACAGATGGAAATTGAAGGGTCAGAAACAACATTGGAGCAATCCATGGTAGCAAGCTTCTAAGAAGTATATCTAACTTGGGGTTGCAGGGTACCCCAAAACTGATGAGATTTTATCACAACTAATCTCTATTGGATTTAGGGAGTTTCTTGCTGCAACTAATCTATATTGAATTCTCAAAAGATGGGTGGGACTTTAAATGCCAACTGATTGATGGGATTTTTTCACAAAAGCTCAAAACATGATCTATTGCAATGAATCTTCTGAGAGCATTGCTAACACTGATCTCTACTCAATAATTGGGGAAGCTAATCTTAACATTACTCTCAAAACAATATGAGATACTCTCTCAGCCCACATGAGCAGGGCAGTTCAATTAGCTATCGCTTTGTAATGAAATATTATATAGACATGAAATTCAAAGACATTACTATCAAAACAATTGAGATACTCAAAACAATATATGATACTCTCTCAGCCCACATGAGGAGGGCAGTTCAATTAGCTATCGCCTTGTCATGAAATATTATGTAGACCATAAGATTCAAAGTAAAAAATCTCTGTTCATGAAACCAACATAAAAATATATATATAATGATATTCTCACACTTATTTTACTGTGATTTGAATACCACTATCTTATAATTTATATGGTCTCTATCACTAATGATGACTGGGAAGAATCTACTGCAACTGAGTTCTATTCTCAATACAGTCAATCCTCTATAGTCAAAACCAGAAGAAAAGCAAATTACAGAGGGTAGCTGGCCACAGTTACAGACTTCAGGAAGCAAATGAAAGTTTGACAGTTTGCAAACTACAGAGCAAGCTCAGCTTGGACACCACGTGAAATATATTCACAACGAGAATGGAGGTGGAGGGTAGACGTGGACAAATGAGAAACACATGCCTGGTTTTTTCCAGATTTGAGGTGATCTGAATAACCTTATCCCATACTGATGAACGATATTTCTGCGACCAGAGTTGACAGCTACCCAGCACGCGTTCAAAATAAAGTAGGGACTGTGCAAAGGTCCCACTGTAAAGTCATAAACTTTGTTACAGTGAGAATTTCTCAGTTGAATCTATTTTAAGGATGTGGATCACCAAAAGAAACAAGCAGATAAGTTCTAAACTGATTGTATTTCAAAGTGTTTCATAGAATATCAAAGAGTCTGGATCTTGAGATATGGATCGATCACTCCAGTAGGTGTATTTTAGGTGGTTTAGGGTCTTAATAGCAAAGGTGTTTCACTAAGTAAAATAACTCTCAAAACTTAGCAAAGATGGCTTCTTAATAGTAAAAGTGGTTTAATGATGGATTCGACTAACTAAACTAACCCTAACCCTCAAGGCTTTTGATCCTCTGAAGATTCGACTATCAAAACTAATCAACGGTGTTTTTTATCCCTCTGAGGTTAGATCACCAGACACAACACTAATTAAGCTAACCAGCAGTGCTTTTGATCTCTCTAAGGTTAGAGCACCAGACACAACATTAAAATGGATATAGGGTTTTAATCAAAGAAGCTTTAATGATTAGGACTTCATTAACTAAACCAACCCTCAAAGCTTTTGATCCCTCTCAAAACTCGACTAACTAACCATCAAAGCTTTTAATCCCTCTAAAATTACGGCATCAGACACAACATTAAACTGGATATAGGGTTTTGATCCCTCTGAGGTTAGGGCATCAGACACGACACTAAAATGGAAATATGGATCTGTTGATCTGTGATTGAAAGACTATGGGCTGAAAAAAGTCAAGGAATTATCCCTCTGAGGTTAGGGCATCAGACACGACATTAAAATGGATATATGGATCTGTTGAACTGTGATTGAAAGATTATGGGCTGAAACAAGTCAATGAATTATTATGAATGACAGGATTTTAATCCTTTTGACAAAGATAGCTGCTGCAATACGGATGCAGCTCTGAACTGCGAAAACAATGTGGGAATATACGTTATAGTGGGAAAGGTGGGGCTAATGGAAAAGTGAGGAGGCAATGGCCAAAGAAACCCAGGGAGCAGTACTTGTCAATATGGGCATGCATGCAGCCTTTAGATTTTGTGACGCTGCTTCATGCCCTAATTAATGCTTCAACTTTGGTTCATGCCAAAGGCCAATTGCTAGCATGAATTTTATGCTTCAACTTTGGTTTCTGCCGAAAGGTAATTGCAAGTTTCCCAACCTAATCCATCCACGCTTTCTTTCTTTCTTGCTTTTTACCTTTTTCCTTTCATTCTGCCACAAGAAGCCTCTAATCAGAAACAGATGGAGCACATAGCTTCAAAACCACAAGAGCCTGGGAAACTATCACATCAGTCCCCACACGCAGAATCAGAAAGGGCATAGAAAGACTGAGGGATTGAGATTAAAGCTTTTGACACACAATCCTGCAGTGGCAAGAATGGTCGGCACTGCCCCAATTTTTGACCGTAACTAAAGCAACTTTGACTGAAAAAGCCGAGCAGAAAAGCTAGGTCATAAAGATTCCACTAAGGTAGAATGTTACATAATTTTCTAGAATGACAGGAAAGAATGACAGGGAAGTAGAGTGTTAAATTTGTAACTGAAATTTCCACAAAAATAAAATGGGACTGCACACATCAGATTTAGATAAACCCCAACATACGGATGATATGCCACCGCAATAAGATCACATCACATAGATAATGTCATCATGGATAATGATTCAATGAACGATTAATGTCAATATCATCGCAGGTGACTGATCAGCTCCATGAGTGAGGAAGTTATTATAATGTGTAGTCATACAATTCAATATTAGGAAGGGAAATCCATGTGGATTTACTATCACAACGCAGAGCAGAATATTTTCATATAAATAGGATAATAATTCAAACTCATTGCGAAAAACATTGGATATGAAAAAAGTATTTTTATTTGATAAAATGACAAATAAATATATAAAGATATAAATCATAGGATTAGAATGGAGTAAATATAAGGCTTGGAGTATGCTCTCAAATTGTTTCCTGCATGGTTAAGAGTTCATGCTTAAGAAAATAGTGAATGGCTCAAGACCTAGAGGCATTTAGCAGGAGCGAAAGCCTCTCTTTTATGGATCACCTGCAAGTTATTTCTAGCACAAGTGAAAGCATGCCTCCTTATGGACCACCAGCCGGTTATTCCTAGTAGGAGTGAAAGTCTACCCCTTATGGACCACCAGTGGGTTATTCCAAGTGGCGTGGTTTTCCTTGAATAATGCTAATGAGTCACTCTGCATTAGAGGTTAGCAGACCCAGTGGTGTGGTTTTCCTTGAATAATGCTGATGAGTCACTCTGCATTAGAGGTTAACAGACCCAGTCACTCTGCATTAGAGGTTAACAGACCCAGTGGCGTGGTTTTCCTTGAATAATGGTGATGAGTTAGCATGTGTTAGAGATTAGCAGCTAGAGATGGTTGTCCTCACTGTGGTTGTCCTCACTGTTGGTTTGACATCACTCTGCATTAGAGGTTAACAGACCCAGTCACTCTGCATTAGAGGTTAACAGACCCAGTGGCGTGGTTTTCCTTGAATAATGGTGATGAGTTAGCATGTGTTAGAGATTAGCAGCTAGAGATGGTTGTCCTCACTGTGGTTGTCCTCACTGTTGGTTTGACAACTGAGTTAGAGGTTAGCAGACTAGGTGGCCTGGTTTTCCTTGAATAATGGTGATGAGTCAACGTGTCTTAGAGGTTAGTAACTAGAGATGGTTGTCCTCGGTACTGGTTTGACAACTGAGTTAGAGGTTAGCAAACCCAAGTGGCGTGGTTTTCCTTGAATAATGGGGATAAGTCAGCGTGTGTTAGAGGTTAGCAACTAGAGATGGTTATCCTCAGCACTGGTTTGACAACTGAGTTATGATAGGCTTTCTCAGCCGTGAAAAAAAATAAAATAAATAATTTTGCTTTATAAAAAAATTATTTTTATTTGATAACATAATACATAAATATATAAATGATATGATTAGAATAGAACAGATTTTTCTAGATAGAAATCGATTTTTAGATAATTTTTTCTTAAAACTTGATTAAATGTTGAGAAAATTATAATTTTAAGGTGTTAAATTTATACCGTTAATATTTTAAATCTATATTTACATTACAATAATATCATCCAAACCTTATTTTGCTTAAATTATATAAATGATTGTTTAAAATAAATCAGTTCTTTAACTTTATGAAAATTTAAAATTTCAATTGATTTTCAAATAAATTTTAACATAAATTACATCATCAAAATTTATTGAATGAAAATCTAAAAAAAATAATCCTTTAACTTTTTATTTTTATTGTGCTTCTATGATTCTATGTGAAATGATAAACATCTTAAAAAAAATATAATCCTTTTAACTTTTTATTTTTATTGTACTTCTATGATTCTATGTGAAATGATAAAGATGGTTTAATTTGTAGATATGAAGACATAGTTGAATCATCTAACAAGGAAACATGTTTGAAAATCTAAAAAAATAATAATTCCTTAACTTTTCATTTTTATTGTGTTTCTACGAGTCTACGTGAAATGATAAAAATGGTTTAATTTGTAGATATTAAGACCTAGGGTAATTATCTAACAAGTAAACGTGTTTGAAAATCTAAAAAATAATAATTCTAAGACTTTTATTTTTATTGTGTTTCTATGATTCTATTTGAAACCATAAAAATGGTTTAATTTGTAGATATTAAGACATAATTGAATTATTTAACCAATAAACATGTTAGAAATATTATATAATTTGACCTTCAAGTAAATTAAAATATGGTTATTTTGTAAAAATTATGTATTGTAATTATTTGAAATCTTTTTAATTTTAAAGTAGTGTGTTTATTTGTATTTTATATAATTATAGTTTTTTAAAAATTAAGTTAATTATTATATATAAATATTTTAGCATAATATTTTAATAAACAAAAAAATATTATTTTATTGTTAGTAATTTAGTTTTTCAAATAAAACAATTTGCCTAGTATAGATACACCATAATAAGGATGCCACTTTTGAATGTATTTCTCCCTTTTCATTTTTAATATAATATTATAGTTAACTATATATTAATCAATAGTTAAGTTATATTATTTATTATTCTTCATTGTTATTTCTTTTCAATTTAGATGGAAAACATTATCATTGTCCTTCTAGCCTTAGGATGGATGTTGGATAATGTGAAATTGACATGTAAAATAGCATTGTCATAGTTAGACTATTTACCAATAAGGATGTTTTTGAAAATGTTGAATTGATGTGCATTGTTACAAATGACTTTGTCATCAAAACGTCACTATGGGGTCTTTGAAATGATGCTTTTCTATAGGTGTTAAAAATGATAACTAGATCCGAGAATGTCTTCTAGCATGGAGCAAGGCTTCTACTTTGAGTGATTATGCCCATTTTTTCTTTTTCCCCATCATGATGCTGAATGGGAACATTCTTTGTTGTGACTTTCGAACATTCATTTTGATATTTCTTCATAAACTTGGTTTGTTAAGCTTTTATGTATTCACCATCTTTATAATCTGCATAATCATGTTTGGGTCATCTATTACTTTCTCATCTTTTGAATGTCCACCTAGATACAAGTTCCTTCCATCACATGCTTACCCTTCTCTTTTGCCACTATTGTCTCTTAAATGTACTTCATAATACCCTATACGCCAAACTATGTTACCCCATGATATGTTGAAGTCTCTTGTCCAAATATGCTAATGGATTTTCTTATAGTAGGTTCTAAAGTAGTTGGTCTCTTTGGGATAAGTTGTGTATTTCTATCAAATAAAAAATGTCTAGTGTACCATCATGATATGTGGCTTAAATAACAACCAATGAGATGGTGGACTGAGAAGTTAAGTTGACAAAGTGTTTCAAAAATGGAATATTTGTAAGTGTATCCATACCCTCTTTTTCCTACTCAATATTTGTAGTGGTGGAAGTTAGTGTGATCATTGAACATGAAGCGATGTTACCATCATTAGTATTTCCCATATTAGTCATCTTGCTCTCTACATAGGAAGAAGTGAGTTGAGTCATCAACCATGTCTAAGTTAATTATGGAACACCCATTTGTATTTTTAATGTTGACATGATATGTTTGCATGAGTTGGAAGGTGCATTTACAAAATATGTATTTCTTTCTTGGTCAACCCACTGATAACCTAATTTTGTTGTTGGATAAGTTGAATCTACTACAAAGTGCATAGAGGAGGAGGAGACTAGACAGATCACGAACCTATTTGGAATTAGAATTAAGTCTCTGGTTGATGGCTTCAAGTACTTTGGGCTTCCACTTGAAGCCTTGCAACTACGAGAAGAGGGACTGATCATGGATTATTTGGAAAATACAAAATAAACTAACCTTGTGGGAAAACAAGTGGCTCACACTGGGTGGAAGGATGATCATGATTAAGGCTATCCTCCAAGGCATCTTTGTCTATTGGATGCATCTATTTGTTTTACCTATGTCAGTTATCAACAAGATTGACTCAATTCTAGCCAAATTCCTCTCGGCAAGCTCTTGAAATAAATCAAACTTTCACTTAACTAAACTCTCTACAATCTGCAGACCAAAAAAGGAAGGAGGTCGGGGCATTAAAGATACCAAGTAGTTCAATATGGATATGCTAACTAAGAATTTATGGAGGGCTTTCATGGGTCGTAGTACTTGGCATGAAATCATAAGAGGAAAATATCTTAATAATGAAAATTTGGAAGAGTGAGTCCTAGCAAGGGCGTCAAAGAAAAAGGGAGCCTCATTTATATGGTGTAGTCTGATGAAAACAAAGCCATGGTCAATGCGCAATAATCTCAGATGGAAGGTTAGTTGTGGTAGAAAAATTTTAGTGGGGTTAGACACCATCATTGGATTGGAGAGGTTTCACATCCTATCGCCTCCCATGATCCAATTCCTACATGAACGTGGACTTTCCTCCCTTGCAAATATTGGTACTCCACAGAACATTGGTTTTTCTTCCATCCACTGGTTGCACGTTGTTGAGCTAGATATCCATCCAGATTTGGTGTTCGAATGGGAGTGCTACAATTATTATTTATGCCAGGAAGGGATTTTCTTATCTATGCAGGTTGATAAAATTACATGGGATGACTGCTCCAATGGTAGTTTCATCTCCACTAATGAGGTTTACTCTTTCATCATAAAGCACAATCAACAAGACCCTGGTTCTAAATGGTTGACCTGTATGTGGGGATTGGATGCTCCAACAAAATTAAAACGTTTCATTTGGCTTGTGTTTCATAATCGAATCCTCACTTGGGAGAATTTATCCAAGAGAGGATTCATAGGGACAGGGGTCTATCCATTGTGCAGATCGAAAACTGAGGAGGTGAATCATCTATTTATGAAATCCCGTTTTTTCGATCTTAGTCTAGGAGGAGGTATCTAATATATGAAATATCATTTCGTTGGTGGATAGAACATCTATTGTAGCATGCCTTCAAATATGGTCTCTCCACAATTGAGCTTTCGTGGCTCTTCCATTGTATATCTTCTAGATAATTTAGTGAAGTAGGAATGTCTACATTTTTTAGAACAAACCTCTAGATTTGAGGTCCAGTACTTTGCACATTGTGGCCTATTTTATGGATATTGGCCCTTAGATTCATACCAATCACATCCACAGATACTTATATAAGAACCTTAAGAATATCTTGTAGAAATTAATGTGTAGATTCAATACTACTCAAGAAACTTACTAAATCATAAGACTTGAAGCTACTCTGCTGATATGAGGAATTTAATTCACCATCTAAAACAAGAATCATAGACATGCAAAAGGAAACATCACCCATGTACACATATTTATCTAGGGGAAAGAAACTTCCCAAACCCCTTAATATATATATATATATATATATATATATATAATATATATATATATATATATAATATATAATATATATATATATATATATTTCATTAATCAGAGTATAGAGATGAAATACATATGCTTGCTCAAGCTTGAGCACACCCTGCAAGTGCATAGTCTATCCCTTTACCTGACTGACTGAATCTGGAAAACACTTAGCCAATTTTCAAGCCCTCCAAGATCCTATTTCCTTGCACTGCTCCCTTGGGAATTTGCCCCTATTTTTTTTAGGAATTTCACACCATAGACTTGCACAATTACCTTAGATCATTTCTTTGGCTGCATGCACCACATGTACACATTGGAATATGCTACAACTGATAGCACAATTCCTTGGAATCTCTATCTCAACTAGGTAACTCAAATTCTCTACATGCAACAAATATTTTGAGTTGATTGATCAGTTAATTGGTTGATGACTGAGTGTGGTTGAAGTTCCACTTCCATAACTTGACCTCCACTAGTTCTTCTGACAATTAGAACTAGTTAAACTAACAATAACTTAAATTAATTGAAATAGATTACTACAAATTAGCAATCAAACATACCCGGATGTGAGTGTCCGAAGGGAAATCAATAAGGATCACAGACTGCCACGTGGAGAGGACAGCGGGCAGTTGGATCGATCCGTGGAAGCGCATATAGTTTAAAGCGCATTCATTGCGAGCCGCCGGGAATGAAGCACATTCAAAGCAATTCAATGCTGCATTTGATTCAAGGAACAAGCCGAAGGGATATTATGATGGAGCCGGTAAACCTGCCAATACACGACCCGGTTCAGTTCAGGCAGCATGGTGAGAGGGAGAGGATAGTGTTCAGGCCTATATTGTGCCAATTGCCCATGCTCTTAGCCCCTCTGCAACTGTGTGATAGAACAGGCAAAGAGACGCACTCAGGGGTGCCGCGACGTTGTAGCGTCATTTGGTTTCTGGCTGCAGAAATCAGCACTTTCATCCGTGGAACTGCCTGGTTCCCGCTCCAGAAGCCATTCAGGTATCATTTGTTATTTGGGCAATCTTTATCGGTTAATCTTCCAGTAGCAGCCAGGATACTTCCAATGGATCCACGGTACAGAGCCACTCCTCGACGGGGGAGGCATCATGGTCAACGAGGTGGTGCCGAAGGGTGAGGAACTCACATCCCTCGTAGAGTCTCTTCTCTAGCTCGTGCTTCTCCATCCTCGAATAGATCAGAGGATTCGGGGCATTCCATTAGTAATACAGTTCAATCGGCCAGGTTTCACTACCGTCGTCGAACCAACAAGCCATTCATTTCTGCTTTGATCACAGTAATATTTGAGGAGGAAGATGCGGAGGAAGAGCCCTCGGAGGAACAATCGCCCTGGAACTCCAATAATTCCTCGCCTAGCCTGGGGAGGAAGGACAGTTCATACTCCCCATCTTCACAAAGTAAACTGGTGGACGAGAGCTCTCCAGCACCTACAGAAGAACAGGCCGAGGTTCTGGCGAAAATTGATAGCATATTGGATTCAAAAGGGCCTGAACTGGTTCAAGAACAGGATGCGGGTCATCAGGAACAGGCAGAACCCAAACCAACATCGCCTCAGCCTCAAAGCCCGCCCAAGATGCCGGACTTCTATTATGCCAACACTCTGTACCCCAAGCTGCCGCCAGGCATGAAATTGGAGGACGTTCCGGAAGGCATGGAGATCTCATGGGAGCCCCTGGACGAGTTCAAAATGCCAAGCTCTGAAAATGCCAAATAATCTCTAGTCTCCTGCACTTTTTTTTGGAGGTATGTTTCTTTTTGGTTGAATGCCTATTCAGTTTCGATGGTTGTGTATTCGGCATGGTCTAGTTCGGTGGTGGTCCATTCGGCATGGTCTAGTTCGATGGTGGTGCATTCGGCATGGTCTAGTTCGATGGTGGTGCATTCGGCATGGTCTATCTCGGTTGGTCATGGTTTTGGTTGGGGGAGTGTCTGTCGGCTTGGTTCTGGGCGCGATATTTCAGTTGCTGAAGCCCCCTTCAGCAAACATCTTTCCTTCATCCTTGAATTCTCCAGCATTCAGACAGTTTTGTTATGTAATGAATCTTCTGGCATATGATTTTCCACTTGTGACACAATTTTTTGTAAGAGGCACCAACCTTAGTGGAACTGAAAATTTTGATTATAGCTTGAAAGAGAGTTGTAGTCTTCAATGGCACTCTTAGGGGTTAAGACCTCTTGTATATATTTTTCTCTTTTATTTAATATAAAATAGCTTAGTCTTTGCATAGAAAAAAAAAAATTAGCAATCAAACATATTGAACAGAACTCAAGCTTCCCCAACTGAAATTAACTCAATTAATTGAGTGAAAAGTGCCATGTCACCTCAGTTAATTACCTCCAAGTATTCTGTTGAAATAGAAATTCGAATTTTCTTTAGTTTGACCCAGGAAAAGTCAAAATGAGATTTTCTTGTTGCATTTTCAACACCCCCTCTAAGAAAGAAAGGGATTATCAACCACCCCTATCCTGCACTTGTGGAACTCAAATTTCCCTCTTAACAAGGCCTTTGTCAAAATATCAGCATCTTGTTCCTCTATCAGAATGTACTGCAATAACATAATTTGCATCTGCACACAATCTCGTAGATGGTGATACCAGATATCAATATGCTTGGAACGATCATGAAAATAGGATTTTTGGATAGTTTGATACAAATATGATTATCACAGTAAATCACAATAGGATCCATCATCTAACCAAACAAGCCAACAAGTATCTTTCTCATCCATATCGCCTCACATGTTGCTTGACTTGCAACCATATATTATACTTTTGCTGAGCTGAGTGCCACTAATCTCTGCTTCCTGTTGTATCAAGAAATTGTTGTGGACCCAACACTGAAAATTCCACCTAATGTACTCTTCTGGTTTGATGGACCCACCCAATATGCATATGTGAAGCCACACATCTTCACTCCCTATGTCTGTTTGTACCATGGTCCAAACTGGGTAGTGCCTCTGAGGTACCGTAGAACATGCTTAGTTTCCCTCCAAAATAGTTTGGTTGGCCTAACCATAGCTTGACTTAGCTGGTTGACTACATAAAACATTTCTAGACATGTGTTCACGAGATACATGAGTTGACCCACCATTTTGCAGTAAATAGTCGCATCCGCTTCCTCACCTGAAGTGACATCCTCTTTCCTCTAGTTAGTGACTAGAGGAGTCTCCATGGGTTTGCACCTGTCCATGCAGAACCTCTGGAGTATCTCATTGGAATACTTGCCCTGAGAGACAAATAGTTCCTCATCACCTTTCCATACTTCCAATCCAAGGAAGTAGTGCATGTGACCCATGTCCTCCATCTCAAACTCTGTTGCAAGGTCTGATCAGTTTCTCATCACCAGTCAAGATCAAGTCATCAACATATAAAACAATAGCCAACAATTTACCTTCTACCAAAATATGATAGAGGCTTGCATCCGCTTCACTTTTGGTGAAGCCCAAACTGGTGAGATAACTATCGATCCTGGTGTACCAAGAACGAGATTCTTTCTTGAGACCATGCAATGCTTGCTTGAGTCTACACACATAAGAATCTCGATCAAAAGTCTTAAAGCCTTCTAGTTACTCTATATACACATCCTCCTTAATAAATCCATTGGGAAATGTTGTTTTCACATACATCTAGTGGATCTTCCACCCCATATATGTAGCCAAAACAAGGATTTATCTAATGGATGAGTACCTTGCTATAGGAGCAAAGGTCTCCTCATAGTTAATCCCCTGCACCTGAGAGTATCCCTTGGCCACAATTATGGCCTTGTACTTTTATATGCTTACATTTGTTGCATGCTTAGCCTTGAAGATCCACCTTGAAACCACAACTAATTTGTCTGTTGGTCTTGGGACCAATTCCCAAACACTCTTCTTCACAATGGATTCATACTCCTCCACCATTTCATCAACCCATACTAGTTTTCTTCCTCGAAATAGGATTGCTCAGTCTCTACTAGCTCAATCATTAGAGCCATGTAGCTAGTGTACCAATCTGGTGACCTTCTCTGCCTATGCTAATTTGAAGGAATGCCCATATTATCCCTCACATCCTACACTAGTCTCTCAACTTCTCTGGTTCTCTTCCTGCCTTCTATGGATGATTCTTCTCGAATGGTTGTCTCCACTATATGCTCCTCAACTTGTGGTTGCTCCAGAACATCCTGAGGCTTCTCCTTTGGAGCTACAAGCTCCTCCTCTGGTGGGATCTAAAGCTCCCTCTCAAGAGAGCATCACATTGATTTGTATTCATCAAATTTGGCATCCCTTCGCACAACTGTCATTCTGGGGGATGGAAAATACACACGATAGTTGTGGGGAGTTTCTGTGTAGCCCAAAAATACCCCCAACTTTGATGTTGGCTTTAAATTATTCTTTGAATCTTTGGAGAAATGGAAATAGTCATAGGCTCCAAAGATCTCGAAATGTGACACATCCAACTTCCTCCCCGAAAATCCTCCTCTAGTGTGATCATTCCAAGAATCCGATGAAGTCTCCTATTCTGCAAATAGGCTGTTGTGTTTGTAACAACCCTAGTTAAAAATCCATGTAAATATAAAAACATAAGACCATGGTTGATGGGACACATATTCCAAGTTGAATTTTGGACAAGACATCTTAGTGTAGGTGTTCATTGGTTTACTATGGCAAAGGAAATTGGTAAGGGCAATGGCTAAGGCTTTGGAAAGGAAAAATGGAGTTTTTGGCACATTTATTTATGAAAATAATGGAAATTAGTAGAAAAGGAAGGTGAAAGGTCACAAGTTGCATGTGAGGAGGAAAATGAAGGAAAATAATGGAAAGATGAAGAAAATTGAGGTCTTGTTGATAAAAAGGCTTATGAGGATCAGTGGGCAGGCTTGGTTAGTGTAAACTTTTGCCATTTCAGTTTTGGAGCTCTCTCATTATTCTCTCTCTCTCTCTCACTCTTGGATACTTAGAGTTTTATTAGGGCACTTTGGTATTGGATCAAGAAAGGCAAAGAAGGAAAGAGGGAGGAAGGAGCAAGAAAGGAAGAGCAGGATCAAGTAGCTATAGCATGATTCTTTGTAGGTATTGATTTTTATGTTTGTTTTCCTTGCTAGATTTGGCATGCATGGTATTGCATGTGGTTCTTTTATTGTTATGACATGGGTTTTGCCAGGTGTGATAGTGTTTTCAGCCTAGCCTTTCCATTTCCAGATAGCCGTGGTGTGATGGGGTTATCATGTTTTGGTTGAGATGGATTGCCGAATGGATTCGATGCCAAGTGAGGTGGATCTCTGAATGATAGAACACATGTCCTAGTAACCGCTGAGCCGTCTAAGGTTGGATTTTATGTTGCCTCAATGGGCCTAGAAATCCTTGACCAGTGAATGACAGGATATACAGTAAATCCTAGAGATGGGTCCTCTCCATCAGGCATAGTAATCTCGGGATGGGATATGCGGTAAATCCTAGAGATTGGGTCTCATTTTAGGGCCTAGTGATCCATTGTGGATTGCAGTAAATCTTGAAAGACTAGAAGAAAAGAAAATTCCTCACGATATAGGTAGATAAATACAATGGAATCCATGCTTGTTTGGCCTAGTGATCTGGTGGATGTCATGGTAAATCCTGTTATTACATGTTTATTTTTTGGCCTAGTGATTCGAGATGGATTATAGTAAAGCTTAGTTTCTATTGATGAGGGTGAGGTGGTTTAGCCTCAGGATGCCCTAGTTGGTTATTTTGATTTGAATCCCACATTCATGCTTGGAATATGGCATGGGGGTGAATGGCTGAAGAGAGAATTGGCTCAACCATTCTATAGTCAAGTGGAATGTGGTAGTCCCATACCGGGTTGGCTTTTTCATTCATCAATAAGAGGTTTTTCCTTGGTATCTTATGTGTAAATGTACTGGTTTATATGTGGATTCTATGGCTGATGTATCCTTGATATTTTTGTTTTTATTATGTTGGTTATAAGCATGTATTATGACAGTGATGGTGTATGGATCTCCTCATGTTTTGATTTGTAAATGAATGAAAAATGTATCTATGACCTAATAGATGAATATGTAGCTAATGATATAAGGGAATAATGCTTCTTAGTGATTCTCAGATAAGTATGAGACCCTTATGCTCAGATATGTTGTTTAAACTTGTAGATTACATATTTGTGACATGTTTGAGGAAATGCCTGTCATGTCTTGTAGGGGTCCAGTCAAGCCCTTGTTCGAGTAATTACATTTGTATCGTTGCTCTGTTGTTATCTTTCAATTTTGAAAGTGTCATGGAGTTCTGGGCAGTGACTTGGGCTCTGGGCCTGAAAAAGTGGCACAAATCCTGGAGTCACTAGCACAGATCTGAGGAGAAAAGTCCTCGGACGCTCGCTTGCCCTTGATGTGGGAGCTTCTAGAGCCTCCTAGATGCATCTTGGTCCATATCAAGGGAGTGTCCAAGGATTTGATGCATTAAAACTTCAGTTGGTCTTAGGGTTTGGTTACCTAAGTGGGTGGGATGGCTCTTGGGACTTTTGTTGCTAATGTGGAAGGTCTTTGTGGTGTGTTTCCATCGATTCCACTTCCTTAAGGTGACTTGTGAGGTTGTGTCCCATTATAGTGGCATATCGTCACATATTTACCCCTGTTGGTAAGTTACTTGGATAGATGTGGGATGAGGGTGCTAAAAAGTGGTATCAGAGCATGGTTCACCCCTCATACTGGATGGGTGGTGTGTTGGTCATGCATTCATATCAATTGCATATGTGTTCCTTATGCTTGTAGCCCATGTGCTTGTTGCATTTGCATGGTGCTGATCATGGTTGTAGTGGTGTTACCATGTGAAGGTTGATGGTGTTGTTGTGGGATGTGACGTCATGAGTGTATGGGTGTATATGCATTGTTATGCATGTCAGTGTCTATATGCATGCATTGTCATGGTTATAGATGTGCATGTATAATAGGTTAAATATGCATTATGAGGTCGTTGATATTGGTATGTTATGATGCTAATGTGTTGGCTAAGATAGAACAGGAGATGTAGACCATCAGAGTGAAGTTGCAGCATTGGACCTCAAGGCAAGAGCATGTCGTCATACAGGTTGTGTATTGGGCATGCAGGTATGGAGGTTAAGGATTATTATATGAATTATGGTTATGTGTATGCCTTTCATTCTATTGATGTTATTGTTACATACATGATAGATGCTAGTTGACTAGTGTAGTCATATGTGCACATGTGTCAGATAGTCATGAATTACAATAACATGTGGTTGTTGAAGAGCACCAATATTGCAGCAAGAATGCTACAACTCCTGAGGCTACCAACTTTAATTTATCAACCCGGGGTTCGTACAAACTTGGAGGTGACAGTGTTGTATACACAAGTAAAAGTGATGGGTTTGCTCTTTGTCACTGCTTAGCTTATGATAGACCACTAAGGTTTTTCAAGCCAGACTTCTATGGATTCAGAAGAAGCTTGATTGCTAATTAGGGAAAGAGAAATCTATTCTAAGAGAAAGCTTGTCTACTGCAGTAAGGAAAAAACACTGAAATCAAATGCTAAAAACACACCATTTTTTAACTAACTGCTGAGAGGCTATGCTTCAAAAGATTGTTAAGTTAACTGCATGCAATCCTACTGTCCTAAGCATGTAAATTTGAAACATCAAACATTCTACTACTGTGCATGGAAATGACTAAAATAAATCTATTTTGCTTTTTGTCTTCTTTTTTTATGGAAAAGTGTGAAGCTAATCTCTTTTGGTGATGTGGCAAGTGGCTTAGGGATGTTGGTTAATGGTTAGAAGGTTGGGAAGACTAGGAGGTGACCTTTTCTAGCTTCCTAGAGGCTTCTCCCTCAATTCGGCCTCAAAACATGCCACTACAGGGAAACCTACAGGATATCCTAAAAACCTATAGGATTCCCTGTATTTCTACAAGATACAGCCGAGAGAAAAAGGATGGGTGTTGAAGGTGATGCAAGGCTTAGGGAAGGTGGTTGGTGGATGGAATGAGGCAAGTAAATTCCTAAGATCACTCTAGAACTCAAATCCAAAGTTGGGAGATGGTTGGATTTGTTCAACAAGCTTGGAGAAGTTTCCTTGCAAAATCATGAAATTGGTGAGGGTCTTAGTGAAAGAAGGGAATGATCATGGATGGATGAAGTTGGAAGGAGGTTGTTGACTATGAGATCTCTATGTACTTTTGAAACACCTACACTGCATCAAACATTGACATTTACCCCAAAATCATGTAAACAAGAAGAATTTCAATGATCTAGGAAAACATAGTTTAATGAGCTAATTGTCTACTTCATGCATGAAGAAAACCTGCAGAATAAGATTGAATTATTGATGAGATCTAATGTAAGACTAAATATGGAAGAAATGATAACTAAATCCTTCTCTTGCAAACTAATCAAATGTTTGCCTAAGTATAGAAAACCCTAAATTCTATGAGAAAGTAGAATTATGTCTTTTTGGTGTTGCATAGGAGTTCTTTCCTCAAATCACGATCCCTGAAGGAAGAAGTGAGGCCAAAACACCTATTGAAAGATTTTTGATGTTCCTTTATCTCTTCTAAACTAATGTTGAAGTGAAGCATAAATGGAAGCAAACTAATAAACAATTAATCAAACCTACACTACTTGCAATGAAATAATCCTAAAGACAATTTAACCATTGAGCCATGAAATCAATCTAAGCATACAAATACAAGAAGAAGAGCCTTTGCTACTAGGGTTGGGCCCTAACCCAAAAGCTTCAGCTCTCTAAATAGTGCTGGAGCAAGGAAATGCTTATTCTCATTATCAAAACAGGAAATTACATAGCAATGTCTTCCACAAGTCTTGAACTTGAAAATGACTAGTGTTTTTACGACAAAAATTTGAATCCTAATGAGGCTCTAGGCCTCTTTATTTATATAATTGAAGCCTCCAATGAATTCCTTAAATCTAGGGAGACTCAGCTCCCAAACTCGAGATAAACTAACTCTTTAATTGTTACTTGCTCGACTGCCTTTTGATCTCCATGACTTGGCTGCTTGTATTGATGGAGGAATATTTGAATGAGGGAGGAGTACATGAGGAGGATTTACCTCCTGCAATCTCTATTACCTCCTACAATCTCTTTTCCTTGTCTCATTCAAGTTTCAGCCCTTAATTTAGCCAAAATTCCTTGATTTTCTCTCACAAACCTGTATTCAATACACAGTAGTCCACTAGGCATAATATTTCACTTTGACTCATCTCATTAAACAAAATATTATTAAAATATGTAATAAATTGTGAGAAGAGTTGATTTGACTAAGATAGGAGGTGAATTAAGGTCCATATAGTTACTCAATGATGAGGCTCATCAGTTGTATGCATTGCTATTGTTGTTTTATGTTAGGTAACTTAATGATTAGGTTACATTTTGTTGATGAGCATGATATATAGCTTGTTGTTTTTATATGCTAGTAACTTGATGATTGGGGTTAGTACATTAAGATATTGATGTTATATGTATTGTGTTAACCTAGATTGTCATGTGAAGATGATTATGGTTATGGTATTTAGGTATGAGTTGACTTATTTGTGATAGTATGTCATACTAATCTAGACTGATTGTGTAGATGTGATTATTATGTATGAATGATAACTTTTTATG
Organism: Pinus taeda; assembly: GCA_000404065.3. Taxonomy (NCBI): domain Eukaryota; kingdom Viridiplantae; phylum Streptophyta; class Pinopsida; order Pinales; family Pinaceae; genus Pinus; species Pinus taeda. The sequence continues at coordinate 17,445 of APFE031446696.1, read as the reverse complement.
AGTTTATGATGTGAACATGTTAGCTAGTTACTATAATGGATATCATGACCTTATTTCTGTCTGAGTTGATATGTTGTAAATTTATATTGTGCTAATATAGATTTATTGTGAAAACAAGACAACCTCCCCTGAGATACACTAAGGCATGAGTTTTATAATGTCGTTTAGTTGGTGTTTGAATGTTTGACTATGTCATTTATTTGGTGTTTGAGTGTTTGGTGTCTATTATGTTGTATATTTGTTGTTTGAATGTTTGATTACTTGAATGATATGAGTATGTGTCTATAAGATTTCTGCCGAAATGATCTTTTTTTAAGATGGTTGTACTAATACATATGTGTTGAGACAACTGATATGTACTTGAGTGTAAGTAGGTGATAGTTGTAGCATTATGTATTATGACTAATGAATATGAGTTGATTGTTGAGTATGACATGGTTGTTAGACTTGGTAAAGGTTTATTTCAAATTACTATACATGATGTCTTGATCTTTCGAACGTGAGAATAACATGTGTGAGCAGTGGTAGGGCAACATGCTTGGTATTAGCTTGACAAGGTAATAGTTGATGTGTTTATAACTAACAGTTGGGTGATGTGACAGTGCATAGTAAGACTCAATTGCAACAAGGAAAAGGTAAAAGAAAGAAATTGGGTGAAAACTCCTTTGACTATGTTTGGAAATTGCAACTCCAGACAAATGAGTGCTTTTCATATAGGAAGTCTTCTTAACCTTGAATTTATATGACATCATGAGGATATGTGTTATATTCATAAATATGTATTTGACAAGTATAACAGTTGGTTCTAGTTCTGGCTAGATTCGTCAAAGGATTTGAGTCCCTTGAGACATGATGTGGGTGTGTTTAGTTGCAAGCAACATGCTTGGAACAACAAGGTAAGATAGTTGGTGCATTGTTATGTTTATTTATATACTGAAAATTATGTGTTTATGGTAGTGTGATGTAGGGAGTTGCATGGCAAGAGAGGTTTCCATGAAATCTTGACGAAGGCTCAGGTTGAGCTTTCCTTGGGAACCATGGAGATTAAGTCATGGTGTTTGTTGTTAGTCTTGTGCTTTTTGTCTTTTGTGACTTGTTGTGTTTGATTGCGACTTGTTTATGTCTAGTGAATAGCGATGTCACTTTGGTTGTTGTGTCGTATCATTATTGGTTCTTCGTGTTTTTCTTGTTTGTTTCTTGTTATTGTATTTTATGTTTGAGTCTCGGGAATTGGTTGGGAAAAAGGAAACTTAATGGAGCTCATGGAGAGTTGAATGAAACCTAACAAGTAATTTAAGACCCAAATGAAGCACGGTGCATGAGTAAGGGAAGTTGAAGGTAAGAATATGAAAATCGGTTGGATTAGTTCTGTCCATTGGTGTAAATGGATAGTGGTAGTACAATCATGAGAAAAGTAACAAGAAAGGTGAAGTAAATGGATCTTAGGTGTCATATGCCTTGGCTATGTTGGGAATGATTGTTCTCAATGTTGTCCATGGTGTGCGCAGATAAAGGGAGTTCTCTTAACCTTGACCTACTTTTATCCGGTAGTTATGTTATGATCATGATTATGTTGATGTTTATATACGTATGTATGTTTGTATGTATGTCATTGTCTGATAGGATCATGATTGTTTTATGCTAATGTATATGTATCCATGTATCTATGTCATTATCCGACAGGGTTTTCTGGATCATTCTTGTAGAGGAATGATTTCTTATGCAGGTGAATGGCACGACGAGGTTCCTGGTATTATGGGAAATCAAGTGGGGAGAGTAGTCATGAAAAATATACGAGGTTAGTATCATGTGGATAAGAATTGATATTGTATGCTTGCATTATGCCTATGTTTATGTTATGGCAGGTAACTCTAAGGGATACATCTGTTGAATGGACGCAATGAGATCTGAGGCATGCTAGGACGAGCATGGATAGCAAAGAGACACTAGAAGCAAGGTTACCTGGTAGAGATAATGTGGTTTTGGATGTGAGGTACTATTGCTATGTATATGTTGTGCATGTTTTATATTTAGTGATTGTACCTATGGTCATGTGTACATGTAATATTTGTAGTATTGTGTACATATGATGTTGTGTGCATGTTGTATGTATTGTGTTGTGGTATACACCAGATGTAACAATATGTAATGTGTTGTGTCGTACACTGGGTGTAGGTATATGTATGTGTTGTATTGTACACCAGGCGTAGGTGTTTGTATGTATTGTGTTATGTCGTAACTTGGTGTAGGTGTATATATGTGTTGTGTTGTACATTGGGTGTAGGCATATATATGTGTTGTGTTGTACACTGGGTGTAGGTGTATGAGTTGTATGCCAGGTGTAGGTGCATGTATTTCATGGTGTTGTATGCCATGTGTGGTTGTATGTGTGGGATGTACACTATGTGTATGTGTACATGGTTGAAGAGACGGAATTGGGCATTTTTAGGGTGTGGAAACCGATCCGGAGTGCGTACGAAATAAGGACAAAGGTAGAAGCTAAGGATTGATTAAAGGATAAGTATCAATATTTTATTTCAGTTTTATTATGCATGTGATTTATGATTATGGTTTATGATGATTACATGTGATCTATGATTCTGGTCTATGATGATTACATGTGATCTATGATTCTGGTTTATGATGGTTACATGTGATTTATGATGTTGATCTATGATGGTTTTGTTTCGAGCTAACCTGATGTGATATGTTTATACATGATGATTTCATCAAAGATGCTAGTTTGACTTGTTGTGACAAGAAGCAAACATAATTGCAAGTGTGCCTTATTGGCAGGCCACCAATGAGGTATGATTTAAGGTTGTTCACTTTATTTTGAATCTAATGGAAATTATGTGCTTGGTACAGGAAAGCATGAAATGCCTAGTTGGGTGGTTGAAACTAACTGCAAGCATTAGCAGTAACAACAAAAGGAATTGGAACAGGTAGCAGTATGTTGATAAAGCATTCAGGAGTAGGGCCATTGTGGGACACTGTTACCCAATAGTGTCCATTTATTTCCATGAGCATGCTATGACCGGTATGATGGTTTTGAGGCAGGTGAATTCCTTGGTTGTTTGGCCTTTCAATGCGAGGAAGCATTGCCAAGGGATGGCATATCTGGGATAGGGGATGTCGGGTAACATGGAAGGTGAGTGACTACATGGAAGGGGTGACCGAATTTCCCGAAGGACTGTGTAGTAGAGAAGGGAAGGACGGGGATGGATTTGTTTTGATCATTGGAATTTCTAAATGAAATCATATGCACACTAGGAGTGTGCCCTGGAACAATCAGCCAATAATTGTTCATTAAGAGGACAAGTGGCGCAAGATTGTAGCTCTGGACATTGGATGCAACTCTGACTTTGGAAATGGATTTTGGACTTCCTAGTAAGAAGCTAAATCTTAGTATTACTTTGAGGGTGGAGGTGTGAGCCTTTGGATTCCCTTGTTGTTGATGCGGGCATTGTATCCTTTTATTTATTGGTTTAACAAATGTGTATATGTGTGTATTATTGTAAATAATGTATTGAGTTGGATTTATAAAGCTCCGTAGATAGTATGATTATTTACCGGGTGAAGCAAATGTGTATGTGTGTATATGTGATTATTATAGTAAATATCGTAATGAGTTGTGTTATAAAGCTCCAGTGAACAATATGTTTGTCATGTTTTAGTAGATGGTCATTATAAATATTGCAACGAGTTGTGTTATAAAGCTCCATGGGTAGTATGTTTGTTTTCAGCGGTCTTGTTGGTTATAGGTGTCATTGAACACCGAGGATGGTGTTCCCTCAAGGGGGAGGGTTATGTAATAGTCATGGTTAAAAATCAATGTAAATATAAAAATATAAGACCGGTGTTGATGGGACATGTATTCGAAGATGAATGTTGGGCAAGACATCCTAGTGTGGGTGTTCATTGGTTTATTATGGAAAATTAACATCTTTGGCACAATTATTTATGAAAATAATGGAAATTAGAAGAAAATGAAGGTGAAAGGTCACAAGTTGCATGTGAGGAGGAAAATGAAGGAAAATAATGGAAAAATGAAGAAAAAAAAGGCCTCATTGATAAAAAGGCTTATGAGGATCAGTGGGTAGGCTTGGTCTGTGTAGATTTTTGTTAGTTCAGTTTTGGAGCTCTCTCATTACTCTCTCTCTCTCTCTCTCTCACTCTTAGACACTTAGAGTTTTCTTGGAGCACTTTGGCATTGGATCAAGAAAGGAAAAGAAGGCAAGAGGGATGAAGGATCAAGAAAGGAAGAGCATGATCAAGTAGCTAAAGTAGGATTCTTTGTAGGTATCGATTTGCATGTGTGGTTTCCTTGATATATTTGGCATGCATGGTATTTCATGTGGTTCTTTTGTTGTTATGGCATGGGTTTTCCTAGGTGTGGCAGTGTTTTCAACCTAGTATTGTTATTTCCGGATAGCCATGGTGTGATGGGGTTCTCATGTTTTGGTTGAGATGGATTTCCGAATGGATTCAAAGTCAAGTGAGGTGGATCTCCGAATGATAGAACACATGGCCTAGTAACCCATGAAATGGATTGTGGGTTACAGTAAAGCTACATTTTTTGTTTCCTTTGTGGGCCTAGGAATCCTTGACCGGTGAATGGAGGGATATACGGTAAAGCCTAGAGGTGGGTGCTCTTTATCAGACCTAGTAATCCTGGGATGGGATGTGCGGTAAATCCTGGAGAGTGGGTCTCGGTTTAGGGCCTAGTGATCCTATGTGGATTGTAGCAAATCCTGAGAGATCGGGAGATAGGAAAATTCCTCATGGTGTGGGTGGAGAAATCCAGTGGCATCCATACTTGTTTGGCTTAGTGATCTGGTGGAGATCATGGTAAATAATGTTATTACATTTTTATTTTTTGGCCTAGTGATTCGAGATGGATTATGGTAAAGCTTGTTTTTTATTGATGAGGGTTAGGTGGTTTAGCCTTGAGATGCCCTGGTTGGTTATTTTGGTTTGAATCCCACATTCATGATTAGAATATGGAACCAGAGTGAATGGATGAAGAGAGAATTAGATCAACCATTCTATGGTCAGGTGGAACATGGTAGTCCCATGCCAAGTTAGCTTTTGCATTCATCAATAAGGGGTTATTTCCTTGGTATCTTATGTGTAAATGTATTGGTTTATATGTGGATTCTATGGTTGATGTATCCTTGATATTTCTATTGTTATTTTATGCTAGTTATAAGCATGTATTATGACAGTGATGATGTATGGCTCTCCTCATGTTTTGATTTGTAAATGAATGAACAATGTATCTATGACCTAATAGATGAATATCCAACTAATTATGTAAAGGAATAATTCTTCTTAGCGATTCTCAGATAAGTATGAGACCCCTATGCTTAGATCTATTGTTTAAACATGTAGATTACATATTTGTGACATGTTTGAAGAAATTCCTGTCATGGCTAGTAGGTGTCCAGTCAAGCCCTTATTTGAGTAATTGCATTTGTATAATTGTTTTGTTGTTATCTTTTAGTTCTGAAAGTGTCATGGAGTTTCAGGTAGTAACCTGGGCTCTGGGCCTGAAAAAGTGGCACAAATATCGGAGTCGCAAGCATAGGTATGAGGAGAAAACTCCTCAGGCACTCTCTTTCCCTTGCCATGGGAGTGTCTGGAGCCTCCTCGACACATTTTGGTCCATATCAAGGGAGCGTCTAGGGGTTTGATTCATTAAAACACCAGTTGGTCTCAGGGGATGGTTACCTAAGTGGTTGGGATGGCTCTCGGGAGTTATGTCACTGGCATGGAAGGTTTATATGGTGTGTTTCCATTGATTCCACTTCCTTAAGGTGACTTAGGAGGTTGAACCCCATTATCGTGGCCTATCGTTGCATATTTACACCGGTTGGCTAGTTACTTGGTTAGATGTGGGATGAGGGTGTTACAATGTTGCATGCCTCACCCCACAAGTGTAGAGGTAGGCTTTGGTCATGAAATATTTCTCATGCTTCTCCCACAATGCTATAGTTCTTCCTCTTAGTGACCCCATTCTGTTATGGGTTGTGAGGTGTTATCATCTCTTGTTGAATGCCTTCTTTTGTATAGAAATTTTTAAACTCATTTGACACGTACTCACCTCCATTATCACTCCTGAGATCCTTCACCTTCTTTCTAGTTTCTTTCTCCACCAGTGTCTTGAACTTGGAGAAAGTCTCCTCCTTCTTATGCATGTAGAATATCAAACACATATGTGAGTAGTCATTAATAAAGTTGAAAAAATATGTGTGCCTCGCAGTGGAGGTTGTCGATAAAGTACCACAAACGTCAAAGTGGATCCTTTCAAGGAATGCATGTGCTCTATTTTCTCGAACATGGAAAATGGATTTTGTGTACTTCCCCAAGGTACACCCTTTGCATGTATCCTACTGCTATAGTTCTCCTTTGGGGAGGCCTATGGTAATCTATTGCATGATCTTCAGAGTGCCATGATGCAAATGTCCAAGTATTCTATGCTAAAGTTCACCAACATTGTGTCTTTGCACCTTCTCCACCTTTGTGCTCTATGCAACACAATCATCCACATCTAATTTGTAGAGGTTCTTCACATGAAAACTGATCTTCTTCACCTGTCCCATGGTTATGTGTCTCGGGAATGCCTTTCCTTTGCTAAAGATCACATCATAACCACAGTCTTCCAAAACTACAGTGGAGACAAGATTCTTCTTTAAACCTAGAACAAACATCACATCCTTGAGCTTGGGAGGGGAGCCTAACTCCCTTTGAAAGGTGACTGTACCAATATCAGTTGTGCTATACCTTCCATCATCTACCATCTCGATGTGCATCTAGAGATCCTTCTCCTCCAAATCACTGAAAAAATCTATGTTCCCTGTCATATGGAAAGATGCACCACTATCCAGGCACCACACACTTCCCATCGATGTGTTGGCCATGCATGCAATGAGAGTAAAATCAAGCTCTAATTGTGAAGCTAGAGCTTCACTTGCTACTCCTCTTTAGGTGTTCTTGCTTGTCTTATGGTGTGGACATTTCGTGGCATATTGCCCAAATTCATGATAATGAAAGCACTTGATTTTGGACAAGTATTTCTTCTTGCTCCCTTGATTAGATTCTACTAATTCGATTGGGATTTATTCCCTTTCCATTTCTTTTCCTTTCCATCCAAGGCACATTTCTCCTCATCCTCGCCCTTTGGATGAGGTCCTATCACTGGTATTATGCCTTATATCCTCCTGTATCAAATTGAACCACAAGCGTTCCCAATTTGGTAGTTTCTCCCTCCCATTCATTGAATCTTAGTAGTTGTGCTAGCTCTTGTGAAGGCCTAAAAGGGCTAGGCTCACCAAATCATCCTTTGCTACAGTAACACCAACTTGACCAAGTTCATCACGACATTGTGCGAACCTTGTTGGCCGGATAAATCGTTCTTGCAGACAAGACCGATCTCCCTAGTATCGAATGATATCTAGCAACAAGGAGCACAAACAAATCTACTTTTCTCTAAACATGTTTTAATTCATAAATGAAAACTAAGAGGTGTAACAGACCCTACCTCGGTCCAACGTTTGTTTGTGGCAACTTTATTCCAACAGCTACAAGCAGTTCCCTTTTAATAACTTGCATACACAAACAAACACACATCAAAGCGCACCTGCATAGATATTATAATAAAACATGTTCATTATGAAGATCAAGGAGCTCATAAAATAAACCATTAGAGACAGTTCATTGATAAAAACAAACTCGATTATATTAAATTTATGAATAAAAGAACCTTACAACCTTTGCCTTGATGTTGCACAAGCTCTTTCCAGGGTCCAACAGGAGTCTCCTCTACTTTGACAAGCCTCACTCACTTGCCAAATGACATGAAAGGTATGCGATCTCTCCTCTCACAAGCTCAAAAAGGAAGTCTAATTTCCAGCAACATTTACCCTCAAGAATCTTCAACTTTCAACCTCCCCTACAACCAGCCCAATGCCTTAATTTATAGTGCAAATGGAGGAAGTTGCAGGTCCACCATTGAAGGGATAAGTTCCTCCTTCAATGGGATAAGCACCTCATATCATGGAGTTAGCTCCCTTAGTTATGGAATGGATGAACCAAGGTGGAGCGGATTTGCCAGTGGAATATTCCTTCTAGAAGTGTCTAGAAGTGACCCAAGATGAGTTTTTAAGAATGAAATCACGCCTTTTTAACTTTTACATGGGTTCGCATCCATCACTTAACAGACAAAGTGGTCAGGTTCGCAGGAAACATGACCATTGGGTGCGGGACCGCAGGCAATGCTAGGAGAAAGTGCGAAACCAGGATTTGAGATATTTTTAAGGTCTTTCTCCCATTTTCAAGGCTTGACATGAAGAGTTGAGGCTTAAGACTTGCA
>APFE031446693.1:0-13163 GCA_000404065.3 Pinus taeda | reverse complement strand
ACTATTTTAACAATGTTATGCTGGATTTGGTTCTGCAACTTGTCCTGACGATGAACCACACTGGTTGGTTCGAAACGCGTCGACAAAAGAGTATTTATGTGATTTCGCCGAAAATTTCTCTAAACAATGTTATGGATCACAGAAGCCTAAATTCCTTAATAGAATGTATTAATAAATATATCAGAAATATAAATTTTTATTGTAATTTTAGCCCAAACAACAAAAAAATATCACAAATAAAAAATGAAGAAACATCATAATCCAGAAGCGACAAAACAATATTTTCTTATTAATAACCTAAAGCAACTTTGTTAGCTAAACAATATCTTATTATTAATAATCCAAGGCAACTTGCCCGTGGACAAGGCATTGTGATTGATTGGGATAACAGGGGTATTATATAAATGAATTATAGGAATTAGAATAGGTGATTAATATGGGCAAGGGTTAACGAGTTTGTCATAGGGCATTAAATGCTCTGTACATGCATATTCTATAACAAAATAGCATATAGCTTTTATTTTTAATTTATGTAGCCACCAAAAGCTGTATATTATTTTGTTATAGAGCATACATGTACCAGAGCATTTAATGCCCTCTGGCAGACTGGTTAGCCCTTGAGCTACCTTTCCATTCCGAAATGAAAGAAATATTCTCACCGGTACAACCTCAAACTCATGAACTGATGATCCATCATCAGCTGCCGTTAATCCAACTGTTCATGACCTGGGGCATTGAATATGTTCCTGAAAATAATAATAACCTTGCTAGCACGCTGTATTTGGCACCTGTACATGTGTTAAGTCTATGCAGGAATGGGTAATTTAGTTTAACTGATGAGTGTAATATTTATTATTCTTTTAACAAAAATCCTGTAAAACAATTTTCGATCAGATCCTATTTTAATTTTCAATCAAAACGTATTTTTTTGGGTTTAAAATCCAATGCAAATCTCAACCCAACCAATCATACTGTTGTACCATCGATGTTCATGTCACTAGAATATAGAATGTAGAACTTCACTCGGTTAATTTCTGAGTTATTAGAAATTAACCAGATTTCTGAGCTGACCTACTCATTTTACCATAATATATTAACAATTCTTACGACAGTTTCCCTTAATATATTAACAATTCTTACGACAGTTTCCCTTAGATTATCTATAGAAATTGTCTTACTTCTGATAAATGTAATTTCTAAAAATAATCTAATGTAATATAGGCAATCTAATGGGTTTACATTTAAAATGGACATCTAATGCATTAATGCTTAGACAATCTAATGCGTTTACAATTTTTACAATTTGATATATTTCCACTTAGATTTTTTTTAAATTACATTTATCAAATTTCCATCACGGCTACATTTAATAAATTTAATTTGAATTCAACGTTTTAAGCAAATTCATAATCATCAATATTTGTTTGGGGTTATATTACCCATCACAAATACTCAATTTATTTTATATTTTGATGCATCTTTAGTAATATTGATCTTTGCTACCAAATTTAAATTTTTCTTCGAATATTAATAACTAGTCTTCAAAATAAAATAAAAAGCAGTAAGAGATTTAAGTTCAAAGAAAAGGAAATAACAACTGATATGCAACAATTTAAATAAAACCAACAGGTGTAATGAATGAAACATGGCTACATGGAATTCCATTTTAATAAACAGTGATATGGAATTCCAATCAATTCAAGTCATTAACCATCACTCCTGAATCATCAGTTCAACTCATTAACCATAACTCTGAGACCATGTCAAGTGTTTGAAACACTTCGGATGGTTGGAGTGTTATAGTGCGTGTAAAGATAGAAAACAAAAGGACAATAAGCCTATATGTAATAGCAAATTGAAAATTCAGGTGTGGCACTTGACTATCCAATTTTTTTGTCTAATCCTAGTGATACATCCATACGAGAATAGCCATCCGATAATGTCCTAGGTTAAGACTTGGCTATTGCCTGTAACAGAAGTTCATGACTCTCAAGCCAATTAATAGTGTGAGGTAAAGATAGTTGATTTGAGATCCAATTCCAGAAATATTAAAATCCAATTCTAGAGATCGAATTTTATCTAATTTTAAATCATATTATCACATTTTATAATCTTAATTTGTTCATATTGTATTGAATCCTCCATATATTATATTAATTATCAGCAACTATTAATTCACCCATGAGCTATCGCCATTTCAATCTGTATACTACCCATCATCAATTTAACCATAACCGAATGAACAAATACTGAAAAGTTGGGAGAAGGAATGCACTGAAAAGTTGGGAGAAGGAATGCACTCATAATAGCATATTCACATTGTTGTTTTTCTAAAGTTCAAATACATGTAAAATTTCTAACATTTAATTCATTATGGAAGACTCTGTTAGACTAGGCGAAAAATATATGTTTTACATTTATTTATTATATAATGTAGCACTATCCCCATGGTATTATTGAGATCCTTGATTTTAAAGTGATTTGCTTTTCCTTTTCGATGCTACGACACTACTACATGTAGGGGGTTTTAAGACGATATTTAAGACAATATTTGAGTCAATTGTCTTAACTTAAGACAAAATGAAACTTGTGTATTGTCTTAAATATTGTCTCTAAGCGGGTGTCTCAAAATATAATGTCTCAAAAATTTGTCTCTATAAAGACAATATAGAACACATATTATTATTGTCTCTATAAAGACAATTTGATTTGTCTCTCTAGAGACAATTTCATTTGTCACTTTAGAGACAATTACATTTTTGTCTTTTTAGAGACAATTCCATAATTCAAACTATTGTCTCTCTAGAGACAATATAAAAAATTATTTAAAAAAAATAAATGTCCATAATTCAAACTATTGTCTCTCTAGAGAGAATATAAAAAATTATTTAAAAAAATAAATAAAATCATTTTGAAGGTCTGTTGGTCATGTCTTCCATTATGTCTATCAATCCTAATAATTTTCTTAGCCTGAATAGAAGATTCGTCAACCACGCTTCTGTATTCTGCTCTATAACCACGAGGCCTCTTGTTTTGGCCCCATTATAGGAGAAGATCTCCTCGTTCTGCAACGCAATGCCTTGAGGGCTGGTTTTCTTGGCTAGTTTTTCTATCTTCACTCTTCTCACGGAATGGTTCCGGAATGGAGTTTACATATTGGAGAGCTTTCTGGTGGTTCCTGTTGCTGCTTGTCAATGACCCTCCTTTCGTCCTTACTGTCTTTCCTTCTAAAAGGGTACTGGGATGAATCCCATTTAAAATCCTTCCATTCTCGAGGTTTTCTTCCTTCTTGCATAGTTTCACGTGTCTTTTTTGCATTACTCATCGACATAGAATCTGCGCTACCCCTTGATATCTACACAGAGGAATCACGGGCGTAACATAAATTTTTGGCCACAGATTTAGTTTGCAGGTTGAACAGGACAAAATATATGCAACAGAGCTTCATTTTAGAACATATAGGCCACCTTAAATTAGACTCCAAAAGTAAATCTGGTGCACATATTCATCAGTTGTTTAATTCAGATCACTGATGCAATTTGTGCAGCAAATTTAACTTCGGCTGATAATTCTAATGTGTATTTGAATACTGTATCATTTGTTGTTTTGTCCTTTGGAAAGCAAAAATACATCATCAGAAAGAATGCCATTGCTTTCCTCTTATTATCTTTTGATTCGATACATCTTCATTCATGTTTTGGGATCGTGTCTACTTTGTATTGGCATGACATGTTTCATCCTTAAATCACAGTAGCAACCTAGAATGTACAATAAATATTGAAGTAGGTAACTGACCTTCCGAACTGGTGTGACACCTTCAGACACAAGGCAGTGTTTCAGATAACTGCCGCTATTGGGTCCATTTTGAACATTAATGGACGGTAAGGTCAGAAAAAACATGTTTCTTCCCTCTGTGTCTTTTTAATGTTAGATAAAAATAGTTTTTTTTTTTTTTTATCAACCTATTTAGGTCAAATGTGATTTCTTTCTTTTGCAGCTAAAGCATAGAACATATAATGATCAAGGAACGATTTATTGTCTGAATCCCTAATCTAATCCTGTCAACCCACTAGCCAGGCCTTTCTCATGCAAATTAAAATTCTCAGAAATAAACTCCATGAACAAAGAGAACATGTTTTTCAGGGTTTTGGTGTAACGGCAAACCTCTTCACTGCTTTCTCAACATCTTTACAACAATCTATCTATAAATTATAATTTCATTCCTGTGGTGATATTATGGAAGAAGTATCCAAAACTACTTTTGAGAGTTTTGTTTCTTCTATCTACGGGTCGTCCTCTACTTAGATGTGCTTATACAGACACATTTATTAACTTTCCTATTGTTGTAAAGTTAGTAACTTGGCTCTGGAATTCCTATTACCATTATGAAAGAGACCATGAAATGTGCTCCAATTTTTTCATCTGACCCGAGGACTGAAGGGTTGAAAAGCAACCTTATCCACTTCATTGTTTTTAAAGTGTTTCCAAGTATTATAAAACATGTCAATTCACTCAGTTCAATTTTCAACCACTTGCGGAAACTACAAAGTCATCACAACAGTTTGAACAACCACTGTTGGTTTTCTAGCTCCAGTGGAATGAAAGCCTTGAATTGTCACTGGATTCCTACCCTCCAAGTTCTTCACATGATAAATATAATATTTATTAATTTAAGATTCAATTAACCTAACACGACTTTTGAAGGACGATAAGAGAATATTAGTATGTGGAGCTTTTATAAGTTTTGGGTAAGAAGGGTTTCAAAAGCTAGTTTATGTTGAACCCTGATAATGTTCTATGTTTTCTTATTGAAGTTATTATTCTATGCTCTAGATTTCTAAATTCCACAAATGATGGGTAGAAAAACATAAAATGGCAACCTATTCATGAGTAGTAGATCCTCTTGATCAATCTCACTTGGTTGTTAGTCCCAGATTTATGCTTCGCTTTTAGTTCCTTTATCCTTGTAAACCTTATAGTGATTTACTGCAGATCTTAATCTACGAGAACAAATTTGACAGACATTCAGAAACATGGGAAGCCTAACATTGTTACTCCACGATAAATTGATTCTCCTCTAGAGAATCCAGTGCTTTTCCTATACAAATATCCAAGAGTAAGGTGACTCAATATGCTATTATTTTCAAATATACAACAGAATTACAATACCTTAACTAGTAATAAAACTATTATACCTTCTGAGAGATGCAACGTATTCCTGCCTTGTCATATGTTTCATTTCCTCTAGCTCTTTTTAATAATTGCTAATTTGTCAAAAGAACGTAAGCCTTTTATTTCAGGTTGGTATCCTAAAAAATATATTGTAAGGAACAAAGAATGTATGCATTGAGTTTTAAGTGAGGGACTAAGACATTAAGAGGTTCTTTAGATTTATACAATTTCCATGTACAAAATGAAATTAAGAAAATATATTGATTCACACCGGAAAATTTGTGGTAGCTGTTGGACCCCAGTATTTCAGAGCTACAAGATCATAAGCCCTAGCTGCCTTCTCTTCTTTGTCATATCCACCTGTAATATTTAAAATCATGTTCCCATCAGATAGTTGGTTACATTTTTTTTTTGCACCTTCATACAACAAACTAACTTCTCTTGCACATCAGAAAAGCACATATTCAGTCCACACTTGTCCACTCGCTTGGGATATCATATAAGACATGAATACTTTCAGCTAGAGAATAGTAATGGCATTGTTCTCGGCTGGTCTAACCAAAATGATCTAAACTAGAAGTAAGCCAACTAAAATGACTAAATTTTATAAGGTACAATGCCAAATTCTGACACAAGTGAAAATATGTATTTAGTCAGAATCTAAAACAAGTTATCATTTAAAAGCACTAAATCTCGCATATCTTGATGAACATACAAGTATATCTTCTGTATAAGGAAATTAATCAAACTGAGCTTTTAATAAACCATGAAAGAGCACTGCTCTTACCTAAATAGACAGAAGAATTTTCAAACCGATCAGCATTGTCCATGCATGTGACACAGCCACACAAAAGCTTATTACTTAGTTTTGCATGATTTTGTATTCTTGGACATCATAAAATGCAAACTATGGCGAACTAAAATGCAGCGTAACACAAATAGCCATGAAACCAAAATGTGAGAAGATATTTTTAACATATTACAAAGCTCACCTTGTCTACCCTTACGAGTCTGTCCCTCTCTCCTGCAACTATTGTCCCACATATGAGCCTCATACCTTCTAGTCCATCTATGTCTGCAGCATTACATATTTATCGACATTTACAACCGTTCTAATTGGAACTGCAATTGTCTTCAGCAGATAACTTGGCAAGGCTTAAAGACCACTAGAGTAAAGAGATTATTTCCAAATTTGGGAAATCATCCTTGATAGATGAGAGTAAAATAAATCTTCGCTAGAAAGGAAACCTAAAAATTCTGAGGAGATAATAAATAAGATTTAATCAGATAGGAGAAAAACATTTCATTAAATCACTTAGCTCAAGAAATATACTAAGTATGGTTGGAATAAAGTGCCGCGGGAGAGACAGACAACTTTTAAGAAAAAGGAAGAAACACCTTTTTCTAAAAAAGAAAGAAAGATAAGCTAGGTGAGTGGGTTGGCAAATGAAAAAAATGCGGGATGCCACTAAGGAAAAATCTTCTAAGGAAGAAAATTTATAGAAATACTTTACTTCAGAATCAAGAGGAGAGGTTGTTGTTTCTTTGTGTATTTCAAGGGGAAAACATATATTAGCTCGGGGGAACTAGAGGATTCTATTCATGGCTGGGAGGAACTTGTATTTCCCATGTGTATTTCCAGTGGTTACATGGTTAGAATTTTTAATTAGTGTTTTATTTATAGGTTTTATATATGAATATTCTGTTGAATTAAGTGAATGTATGAAATGGAATCAATATTATGAGAAGAACCAAAATAATCAGAGGGCGATGAATTATGTTGATTGTTAATTCCAACGTATTTGTAATAAGCAATGATAAGTGTGATAAATTTTGTTCAGTTATAATACTTATGTCTGTACTATAGACAATGATATTTGTGAGGAATTGTAGCATTATTCATCATATTTAAATAAAAAACCAATATGTTTTTTCATAATATGTTAGTGCTAAAAGGAGCAGCTAGATATAAATTCCTTGGCGTATTATCTAACTATATGTGTTATTTTTGGTTTGTAAACCTTACCTAACTCTTTGACTAGGGATAGTTAGAGCTAATACAATTATTGAAAGAAGAGGGTTATGAGGAGAGTAAATGGGTGTATCCATTAAGGATAGTGTGGTTTTTAGGTGAGATAGAAGGCGTGGAATATTTAATTAGTTAAATTATTGTTCATATGGAGAAGCATTTTTACATCACCAAGGAGTGTGTAGAGGGGGGTTACAGTGTAAGTACTAGCCAGTTGATTTCCTTACATTACTATGTTTTGTACACCAACTAGTGTCTAATGAACTCGGTTACATATTTACAAGCCAAGATAAACATTTACAGTAAGATTTTCATAAACTTATTTAAGACTAGCATTGGATAGGAGCAATGAATGAGGAACATTATGAATGTATATAATAAAAGAAAAGAAAACAGTTCAGATTTTCCTGAATACTTGATGCCATATCGAAGGAGATTAGAATTTGACTCATAGAACTATTATATAAAGCACCGAGAATCAAAATTACAACTGGAGTTGAAATTATGTCTATCAAGTAGAAAGAATTTATCTAAGATCACTATTTCACATTTTCGCAAAATATAATGGATATCTTATGAACTTGGAAGTCATGGGGGTTATATCAATCCTTCCTTTTTCATTCTAAAACATTTACGCAACAAGATCAACGTGCTTAGGGAGAGACAATAGTTAAAAATAAACAAATTATGTTGGTTGGGATTGAAAGACTGATTTGAAACTCAAAATTATATAAGAAAGACATTTTTCCCTTAGTGAGGTTTAGAAACACACAGACACTTTTACATTAACAGTAAATGGAAAAACAAAATTCATCATTAAGAGGAATTCATGGTAATATAGAAAATACAAATCAAATTCATTATCTAATAATCATATACATTACTGGAAATTCAAATTTACATATGAAATTTGATAGAGGAAGAACTCATAATTCAAATCACGTACAAGAATACACACTAGATATAATTGTCCCATACAACTAAATATCTCTACAAAAAAAACAATGAAGGCATTAATCCCTTTTGATGATAAATATATTTGTGAAGAAGACAATTAAGTACAAAGACTCATCGTCTTTTCAGAGCTAGCTGAATATATTGTTTTTAGAAAATAAATTAACGGCATAAAACCATTGTAAAGTTAAATCCTGTTCAAATTCCCTGGTAAGGGGAAACATTTGAAGATAGGGTCTTAACCCCTTAAATAAATACCAAATAACAAAGGGAAAATATGATGCTCATGACTCAATCCGATATGAACGGGGTAACCAGAGTATGAAGAATGTCATGAAAACTAACTTGTTGAGTTGCAAGCACGAGTCAAAATTTTAGGAGATCCTTAGGCGTGGAAGGCGTAAATGGAATTCAAGTTCTACACATTCCTGCATGAAAGAACACGAGAAAATAAATATGCCGAAAATGAAATGAAATCCATAACTTCATCGAACAAAGGACAATAGAGTAACAGAGGTTATTATACCTATTAGTTAAATCCATAATTATCTCTCGTGCTCTGTACCAAAAACAATAGAAAATTGTCAATAAGGAATTGTTACTGGTGTAACTCAAAAATAAAAGAGTATTGTTACTTCCATAACCAAAAATTTAACACTGAATCCCACTTGAAGCAAGATAGACTAGGGACACTAAAGTTAGGATCATTTAACTAAATATAGACAATGAAAATTCAATTTGATGTATAAACAAATACCCAATACTCTGGTAAAAATTCATTATACCAGCGTGAAAGAGGATGCCACCCTAATGTAGCATGAATTTTATCATCGACCCTTTTGAAATAACCATTACAGTACCTCAAAACCTAAATCAAAGTCTGACACAGTGAATAGTTATACCTAGAAATCACAAAGGAGTGAAAGCTAGTCTAAAATCCTAGAGATGAGCCGAATAGTTTGCAAAGTCAAGAAACCTAGAGTAGAATAGAACTGGAACCCATAAAATGAAATGTGTAAGACATAGTGATGCATATATATAAAGAAAGGATTATGTAAGCATATACAAATCATAAGGTAAGTAAATAAAATAAAGAACTGGTCTTCTAGAAAAGTAAAAAGTAGTGGAATCCTACTGAAAACATGTATAACGCTCTAGATACCCTCTTCTAAGAGCAAATATGCTCAATAAATAGGAAGGAGATCTCGTATACAAGAAAAACAGAAGCATAACTTAACACAAGCGCATTCTTGGCAACGAGACTACAATTTCATAACCAAAACCAAAAGTATAAAAACGAGGATTTGAACACTGTACCTGCATTCCTTGTTCAATAGGGGAAGGAGACGTGGCACCTCGATCTCTCGGATGAGCTCTTTAGAGGTGTGAAGGAGGCCTGCGACGATGGAAAGGGGCTTCTTGACAGGAGCCGCTGCTACCTTGTTTTGGCTGCCTGGTTGTATGCTGCCCACACCCGAACTGCACTCCAAGCGGCATCCCCTCCAATCTTGTCATAGCAGAGAATTAAACAAAATAAGAGTACTTTGTATTGTTTATATTCAGCCCGGCATAGCCAAAATCAACTCAGACCTTAAACGAAAACCATGTTCGTGAGTTTTGATCTAAGACAAAGAAAGGTCTTGGTATGAATAAACAATTGTAATGTATTTATATATAAAACCATCGATGAAATGCTATACATATGAACTATAAGTAAAACCCTCTTGACCATACCGGAAAATGGTATCGCACTGTTGAATTAATTCAAACTATCTCCCCATTATTTACGAGTGTCGTAGCATCTTTGTCGGAGAAAGAAAGAACCCAAAGATTTTTATTAAATAAATAAACCAACCCTCAGCTAAATAAGGTAGGCTGCCTAAATAACATTCACCATATCAAGCCAGAAGAAAGACCAACCTGAAAAGGGAATTAACATCTGTGGTGAGAGAACGACCTTGTTCTAAACCCCCCCTCCGAACATTTGCATATGGTAGCCAGAATATAATTGTAGAAATTAGAATGCCAAGGTTCAAACCTTGAAATCATGAGTAAACGAGTAATTAACGAAGAAGTATTTATGTGGAAAAGAGCTTACCTGAGATAGGGTATTCGAGAGATGGAAGACGGAGCATGCTTGTAAGAGCATAGCATTGTCGTCAGGAGTTCCTCGGGGTATGAATTTGTATAAATACACTCTCATAGATGTGTCTATTACCCCTTCATCATCATAGGGTTCCAAACGCATCTTGTTGGAGTGAAGATGTTGGCTATCAATGATTTTTCCTGTCCAAGAGCTGAGCAAGTGAATTGGGAAAAACATATGTGAAATAACGAATGAATTAATGTACCAGTAGATATATTTACAACACCCATTGATATACCTGACAACGGGTGGAGATGGCTCCTTCAGACAAGCCATTCCATTCTGTCTTCACCTTCGAGGTTACCCACTATAGCAGAGCCAAGCGGCAAGCAGTTGTGTGACCAAATGACCTAGTCCTTAGCCAACCTACACATTAATCCACTGGATCAACCCTAGGTTGGGTTCACCGTAGATCTCAACTGATCCAACAATGCAGGCTAGGCTAGGTGTGGTCTAGAGCTTTCGATAGTCTCTTCACATTTATTACAGGACTCCCTTGGTGTCAGTGAGGAGCCTCAAGATGCTCTTTGTAGTAATGGAGACTCATGCCACCATATGCATGCCAGCAAGGATCAGTAAATGTGGTAGGGATGACTATGTAAATGGTTATTATAGTTAAGTGTAAAAGCGTGTTAGATAAGGTGGTGTGTAATTATTTTATTTTTAATATGGAATTGATGTTAACATGAAAAATAGACAGAGAGAAAGATTGAGAGAATTCTTATGGCATTGTTAGTTGTTTTTGAATTTAATGTGTGGGTGATATTTGTAATTCTTTCAATATTTAATAGCGATTTGATATCTAATATTTTAGAAAACATTAATAATAAAAATAATTAAATGTAAATATACAAGAAGAAAATAGGAAGGGGCCTAAATAACAATTTTAATGTGAACAACATGAAATATAAACAAAATATTTCAATGTTAAATACATATATGTTATACTGGATCAATCTTTATATATATATACCAAGCACTGAGAGGTACACACTACCTGGATCAATACAGTCACGTTTCAAAGGGAGTGAGGCTACCCTCTCAGGCTCAAGGATTTCATTTATTCCTAGACTAAAGAAAAATATCATCTTTTTTATAGTTTTGGAAGACCATGTTTATGATATGATCTTTAGCAGAGGAAAATAATTCCTAAGATACATAGCCATGGGACAGGTGAAGCAGATCATAGTTTGTGTGAAGAACATGTATAATATAGATGTGGAAGATTGTGCTTCATTAATCTCTAATGGAGAGAAATTACAATGTCGTGATATCAGTGAACTTTGGCACATAAGACTTGGCCATTCACATCATGGATCCTTGAATATGTAGCAAATAACCACTGGCCTCCCTAAAGGATCACTTGAGCAACAAGATGTATGAAAAGGAACTAACTTGGGGAAGTACATAAAATGCACATTCCATGATCGGGACAACAAAGCACATGTAGTCCTAGAAAGGATCCACTTTGATGTATGTGGATATTTCTCGATAGCCTCCACTACCAAACACAAATACTTTTTCATTTTTGTTGATGACTTCCCACATAAGTGTTGGATCTTCTTCATGCAGAAGAAAGATGAGACATTCTCCAAGTTTGTAGAATTGAAGGCACTTCTTGAGAAAGAAACTAACAAGAAGGTGAAGGCTCTTAAGAGTGATAATGAAGGTGAGTACGTGTCTAATGAATTTTAAAAATTTTGTGTGAAAGAAGTTATTCGACAAAAGTTGAAAACACCCCACAACCCATAGAAAAATGTGGTGGATGGGAGAAATAACTGTAGCATTGTGGGAGAAGTGAGGGTGATGTTCCATGACCCAATCCTACCTCTGCATTTGTAGGTTGATGAATGTAACACATAAATATATTTGCAAAACCAGAGTCCTCATCATATTATTGGCATGATTACACTAGAGGATCATTTATCGGGGAGAAAGTCGACGTGTTGCACTTCAAGATTTTTGGAGCCTCCATTTACTACCATGTCTCCAAATAATCAAGGAAGAAGCTTGAGTCGGCCGCAAAATTGCAAGTAGTTTTGGGCTACAAAAAAACTTCCCACAACTACCATGTGTGCTTGCCATCCCTCAAAATGACAGTTCTGCTGTTAGGGTCCCACCCTAACCCCCTTATTCATGTCATGGGATCACATCATAGTCAAGATTCAATAAAGCCCATATTAATATTTGTAAGTGGTTAACCCGCAATTAATGAAGGGACCACAATTAGTTGCAAATGGGCGGTAGTATTAGATAGAGGGTAAATGGGCGGTAGTATTAGATAGACGGTATTAATAAAACCCACAGTATTGGCCCATGGTATTGCATGTATGAGTCATATATAAAGGATAGAGACTCCCTGCGAGGAGTATCGTGTCTTGTCTTGTAATCGAGCTCTGCTCTATTGGAGCTTGCCCCCTTGAAGAGGCCTGTGAACATTTCTCTCTGAGTAATAAAATCATTGCTATTCTGTGTTCTGGGTATTTTTTCTCGCATATTCTCTGTTCGGTATTACTTTGCAGGTTAAGAAACATAACAAGTGGTATCAGAGCACTTTCCAGGGCTCGGTGGGATCTCCAAATTTTAGCAAAAAAAAATTTTTGGCTAGAGACGTGTTCCGGCGTCTTTAAACCACGGGATCTGTCATTAAGCGCATAAACCTGCGGATTTGGGGAGGCATGCACGCAGGAAATACAAGAGGTGGTCACATCTATTGCACTCCCTTGTAACCCCTGTGGGTATCCCTTCGAGTAGTAGCGCATTAGACAGAACCGTGCACGGACTGTCTTCCACGTACCCTCTGGGTATATAGGAAGCCCCATAGCTACCTTGAAGCCTCGCCATAGATAAACCTTCAGCCGT
>APFE031446684.1:48852-69365 GCA_000404065.3 Pinus taeda | reverse complement strand
GGCGTTTGGTATGGGGTGGAGATTCAAAGTCCGTCCACCGTCACAAAATCGAATCAAAATTTTGTTTGCAATCTCTAAGTTTCACGCCAAATAGAAGTTCGCAACCATCGTGATACAACAAATCTGAAGTGAAGGCCTTTTATCGTCGCTTGTCTGTAATTTTTTTAATTATGGGATTCGATCTCTCGCCACCACACTACTTGTCATGTTCAACATTTTGGATACAGATTCGGTGTAATTAAGCACCTTCGCAGCTTCTGGTTGGGTATGGTTTGTTGGGAATGAATTTTAATGAGTTTAATTAATTATTACTCTTCGAACTACACATTACTTCCACAAGGGTTTTTAATGGATGACTTCCTTAACTGAGTATTTTTAACAGTTAAGCAAAGTAAAAGTAGGTAAATAAATTTTTAGTAATGATTTTGTATTTTAATAAAACAATTAATAATGGATTACATCAAAAGTGACTTCAGTTTTTTGCAATTTTGGTGTTTGGAATTGATTTGCAAGAATTTTATTAGTGTTTAAATTTCTAGAGACAACCAATAAAAAAGCAAGTCCCACTATTAACTTAGACTCCCCAAATTTTGATATTTAAAATTGATTTGCAAGAATCTCACTGGTGTTCATGATAATCACTGAAATTATATAATCAAAATTTTATATGGAAAACACTTTAAATATAAAAATTAATCATAAAACAATGATATAAAAAGTAAAATTAATATTTCTTTTTAGATATTTATATATACATATTTTTAACCATATAAATATTTAAATACAAAAATCTATATACATTAATTTTATAGTTCAATTGAATTTGAAATATCTTTATAAAAGAAGTGAAAGTCCATAATTTATAAATATATCCACTTACCTTTACTCGATCACTCAATTTGAGATATCCTAAAACACTCCACCCCGAATCAATTCTAAATGGAGTAAATTTCATAGACTACAAGATCACTTTATTGATTTTGTAGGGTTGATTGAGTATGGTTTCATGCTTTATAAAATCACTTTCAAATTAAATAAGATTTCATAGATTGTGACAGTAAAAATATAGCGTTATTATCAGAAATGAAAGATGTGATCCATGTATCTAATACTTTAATCTCGTTGTTATATTTTAGGGATCTAAAAAGTCTTTTGCCAAGCTTTTATGTATTTAAAAAAATTCAGAGATCATTCTCTATGTAATTTTAGGGATCTAAAAAATCTTTTGCCAAGATTTTATGTATTTAAAAAAATTCAGAGATCACATATATAATTTAATGGAGTTTACACTTTAAAAAAAAATCTCAGGAACTTGGTTTTTAACTTATTATATTTATTTAAAATTAATTTTAAATTAAATAAATAAATAAATAATTATCATTTATAATTTTTTTAAAAATTATTGATGATGATTGAAAATATGTTTAAAAGGATTTATTTCTAAATTTATTGAGATTAATGTATTTTCTTTGTGTGAATTTTAATGTTAATTCAAATTCATTCACTAAATGAAAATAATTTTTTGTAGTATTTTATGTAAAATATTTAATAATATACTTAATTTAATTTTTGAAATAAATTATTTAAAAATAAGATAGAAAAAATATTATAATAATTAACTATAAGCCATGTTAATTGGGGTTATTATGGGTGGTTTAGAAGAAGGAATGAAATTTTCCTCACTCAAGTTCAATTTGAAAAGTAACATAACGGATGTTGACAATATACATTTGGGTGGTTGGAAGGAATAAAATTCATTCCAAGCCAGGTTCAATTCCTGCAAGTGGCATAATGGATAATAGATTTTGACAATATTTACAGTATGCATATACTCCCCGACCATAAGTCATGTCACTTTTGTTATTATGTTATATTTTTCTTAAAGTAAATTATAAAGGTTGACATATATATTCGTTTCAACCATTTCACTTAGTTTAGGGTTTTAGGAATCCTTGAAATTAAAATCAGAACAATGATTTAATGTTTTATGATTTAAATATAATAAAATTATTTAAAAGTAAACTAATCATGGCTATAGGTATGTGTAATGTACAAAATTAGTTATTTGTAGTTTATTAGGCAAAAGGGCATGATCACCTAAGGCAGTATATAGCCAGGGCCTCTCACAAAAATGTAAACATCCTTCAATTATTTATAAAATATTTATGTATTTATGTTTATTACTGAAGTCTGTATACTTCATCTGGTATCAAAGCTTCGTTGTGATTCCTCACCGCACATTCCACCTATTGCCTGAGTCCTTGAGTCCTTGTCGTGCTCCCCAGCTTTCCAAACACCATGTTCTGCCCCACCTGTTGCCTGCATCCCCAATCCTTCGTCCCTTCCGAGTTTCCTCCATCAACTTACACGCCTTTGCTGTCATCGTCTTACACCGTTCTACCACCACTTTGCAACGTTCTGCTACCACCGTTATCGTGTCAACATCATGTGCCTTCCGCATCACCTGATTCATTGTCCACTGCGCCTTCGACCTCGTCATTGCCTATCCCCGTTAACCAGTCTGTTCATAGTTGCCTTTGCCTACACGTTCCATTCAATTGCCACACTAATTTTGTTGTGACCATCTAGCCAAGTCTGACATAATCGGCCTGTCCCGACACCCGATTTGCTCGTGTCATAAATCTCTGTCCAAACGAAAAGGCACACCCTATTTAAAATTGTTTGGATTAATAACATAAATTTTAATTTTGATATTGAATTTAATCATTATATATAGTTATAATATTAACTATATATATTATATTAGTTTATTTTATATATATGTGTGTGTGTGTGTGTGTGTGTCATATATTTAATTAATTAATTAATTAATTATTAAAAAAAAATTAAGTTGGTAGACAAATATACACCCCCACAAACTTGTTCAATGTCGTCAATGTCAATGGCTGATTTCAGTAAAAAATTGATTGATTTGAAGAATAGGATTACTAGCCACTCTAATGATTTCAATAAAAAATTAGTCGATTTTGAGAGTAAGTTTATTGGGAATTATGATGATATCAAGAAGATTCAGGATACGACAACTTGAATAGAACTACAATTAGGGCACAACTAGTTCCAATTCGAAATGAATTATAATCAGACCTTAGCATTGTTGAACACCTTGTGTGGAAAGCTGAACGTTACACCCGAACAACTACTCCAAGATGATGGAGGAAATCAAGAGCACAATTCATCAAATTCAACAAAATCAACAGATTCTCAAGAAAAAGTTGAATCTCCAAAAAAATCAGCAACGCCCCACCAAGGAAATAGTAATGTGAATTTTTTCAAATAAGCAACTCTAAGATACATTTACCAGTCAACACCCTTTTTTCGCTCAACCATTAGTGACATATCAACAAAAGGCAAAATTCGAGATGCCTAAATTCGATGGGAACAAAAAACGCAGTGTTGCATGGTTGAATAAAGCAGAAGAATACTTTGAGATTTATGACATCAACGATGATGACAAAAATCTTAAGCACGCATCCATGAAAATGGAAGGAGAAGCATATAATTGGTATATGTGGTGGAAGAAGATGACAATCGCCATCAGTTGGAGAAAATTTAAAGATGCATTCTTGAGAAGATTCCAAGGTGTAAGGGAAGAAGAGTTTTTTCAACACTCATCAAATTACAACAAGAAGGAAGTGTGGATGAGTACACTCGAGAATAGGAGACCTTAGTAACATGAGTACCTGGGTTATCAGAGTCTCATCTAATTCAATCATACATCTCTGGACTTAAAACTCATTTACAAGTAGAACTTGAGCTTCATGACATTACATCAATAGAAGTAGCAAGACGAAAAGCAAAAATGGTTGAAAAGAAATTCGAACAGATACTGTAGTCAAAAGTAGAAAAAGTATATTCAAGATGAAGAATTCCCTGTCGAGGAAAGAAGAAGAACCAACACTACTTAGAATCTCAGTTGTTGTTCCTGAATGGCTTAACGCGATTCGAAGTGAGTATGCCAAGGATCCAGAAATAATGGCGATAATCAATAACCTTCCCAACAACTCAAAATTTGAATGGAAGAATGATATTCTATGGTATAAGGGAAGAATTTATCTAAATGAAAATTCCAAGTTTAAATTTAAGAGACTTAGGGAGTCACATGATTCACCGTCAACTGGACATGTAGGATTATTTAAGACTTACTACAATGCACATCAATCATTCTTTTGGAAAAGGACGAGTCACAATATTCGGAAGTATGTAGCAGAGTGTGACACATGTCAAACGAATAAAAGTGAAAATATTATGACACCTGGATTACTTCACCCTTTAAACATTCCGAATCAGAAATGGTAAGAAATTTCAATGGACTTTATTGAGGGATTACCCGTATCTGAAGGCAAGGACAAGATTTTCATAGTGGTTGACAGACTCACCAAATATGCTCACTTTATGGCAATAAAGAAATCATACTCAGCTAAGCAAATCGCTGAAATATTTTACAAAAATATATATAAATAACACAGTTTTTCAAAAGTCATTGTGAGTGATAGAGATGCCAAATTCAAGGGTAATTTCTGGAAGGAGTTGTTCAACCACATAGGAACCTACCTAAATATGAGTTCTGCTTATCACCCTCAAACAAATGGACAAACATAGGTTGTCAATAAATGTTTGGAGGCCTACCTACATTGTTATGCTACAGAAAAAAATAAATAAATAAATAAATAAAGTGGGCTCAATGGTTGCATCTTGCTAAGTGGTGGTATAATTCTACTTATCATATGTTAGCAAAAATGACGTCATTTCAAGATTTGTATGGATATGAGGCCCCAAAATGGAAGGATCTAGCTATTGTCTAGACAAATCTACTTGCTGTTAAAAACCAACTAGAAGAAACCCAAAAAATCGTACAAATACTAAAAGAAAACTTGAATAATGCGAGGAATCGTATGAAGCAACAAGCAGACCGAAACAAAACTGAAAGAGAATTTGAAGTTGGAGAATGGGTGCTTGTCAAGCTCCAACGATACAAACAATTGTCCTTAAAACAAAAAGGACAAAATAAATTGAAACCAAAGTTCTATGGACCTTATCAGATCAATAAAAAGATCAGCCAAGTTGCATATGGTTTAAGCCTTCCAAAGAAAAGTCGTGTTCACAACATCTTCCATGTCTCCTGCCTTAAAAAGGAATTAGGCGACCATCAATCAGTGCAAACAATGCTTCCATCCATGGATGATGAAGGAAGGGTCATTTTAGAACCAGAAGGTATTTTATCTACTAGAGAAAGAAAGCTTCGATGTTGTGCAATCAAGGAATACTTGATCAAGTGGAAGAACTTACCAGAAGAAGAAGCTTCTTGGGAGACTAAAAAATTTTGTCAACAACACCCGTCGTTACGTATGCTTTAAGGACAAGGCATTCTTTCGAGAGGAAGGCAATGTTATGTAAAAATTAGTTAGTTGTAATTTATTAGGCAAAAGGGCATGATCAAAGATCCTGCCCATTCACCAAGAGGCACCTAAGGCAGTATATAGCCAGGGTCTCTCACAAAAATGTAAACATCCTTCAATTATTAATAAAATATTTATGTATTTCTGTTTATTACTGAAGTATGTATACTTCAGTATGCCTATTTTGGAATAAGGTTTCCAAAATTTTAATTTAACAATCAACAATTATAAAGGATGATATTTTTTGTCCAAGGTAGCTATGCATTTTCTATCCTTTTAATCAAATTCTAAAAAAAATGTTTTATGAACAAGTGTCATATGAAATGAGTTATGATTTTTTGGGCATGTAGTATTGATAAACCATGGTATTTCCTCATGGTATTATTGTCGAGGAATTCAATTGCTTAAATTGCATTCATTAAATTATCAACCAGGGATACGCGTAAGTTTGTGATGATGCCAACAAAATATATGCAAGAGTAGGCAACTGACTCTAAGTTATGCAAAATTGGTTGTTGTAGGCAAGAAAACACTAAGCTCCCTTATCCTAATGAAAACAATAAAACATATAAACCTATATAAAGCATTAAGATGAGTTACATGACTTAGTTGTTGTATGTAACAAAAGACTAGGCTCCCTTATACGAGATCTCTTCTAATGTTTCATGGGACCTATCAACATTCAAGATTATAACCCAACATATAAATCTAACCAATATTCACAATTATTTATAATGAAATAAAATGTTTGATTGATCCATTTGGAGTGAGCTCAATTCTCCTAAGAGAAAAGTGACAAACTATTCCATAAAGTCATACACTACACTAAAGAACTTTACATCTAAAACTGTAGAATGGAAATTTATGTAAAATGAAACTTTATTCTATTCCATCATAAGTTGGATACATGCTCGAAGAGTTCCCCCCTTTGGAATGGAGGAGGCACTCCTATTTATACATAAAAATGAGATAACTAACAAAGATTTGAGATCCACAAATCTCTCCTAGATCCATAAATGTATCATGTGGTTAAAACCATGTGCTGACACTTAGCAAGTAACATCTCTACAAATCATCTCACAAATATCTAATATCTCTAATAAGAAATCTTTTAAAAGATTCCACGATTCTTCTCCATGAAATATGCTTGAAGGAATCTCCCAAATATTTATCAAACCTTCAAGGGGTTGAAGAGGAAATTCGAATTTGATGCTTCATGGTCAAATATGACTTTGTTGGAGTCTTCAAATACACCTTCAAATATCAAGAAACTCATCCCACTTTCATATATAAGTGAAAACATGTTATTTTTTTCCAATATTTAATCATAAATTCACTCAAAAAAACTAAAACAAATGCATTAGAAAATAATAAGTCTAAACCCGATGTAATCATGAAAATAGTTTAATGTAAGGGTAAGGGAAAGAGAAATTTGGTTTAAAAGTGAAGTGAAAGTGAAGTGAATGGTTGGTAAAAAGGTGGCGTTTGGGCGACCCAACAATTATGGCAAAGGCTATTTATTTATAGACTAACAATCTCCATGATAATATGGGATGAATCTCCACATATATAACATTTATCATTAATAATATTTATGTATCTAATACCTAAATCTTGTTATTATATTTTATGGATCTAAAAAATCTTTCTGTTAGATTTTGTGCATTTTAAAAAAATTTCAAGATCATTCTCGTATATATTATAAAATTTTTGTTAAAATTTGGCGCGCGCGATTTCTGTATTGTTAAATTTCAATATTATTTTATTTTATATAAATAAATTCTAATCAATATTAATTTTAGTTTT
The DNA here is from genome assembly GCA_000404065.3 of Pinus taeda. Taxonomy (NCBI): domain Eukaryota; kingdom Viridiplantae; phylum Streptophyta; class Pinopsida; order Pinales; family Pinaceae; genus Pinus; species Pinus taeda. The sequence continues at coordinate 62,142 of APFE031446684.1, read as the reverse complement.
GGTTAAAATAGTTACATTGGATTTTAAGTTCCGTTACAATTTATTTTAAATTAATTTAAAAATAATTTTATAATTTTTTTCTTTAAAATATTGATAATTTATTTGAAATATGCTAAAAAGAATATTTATAAGTTAATTGGAGATAATCAACAAAAGTCGTGTTAAATAAACAACCAAATTAGTGTACGAGACCCTCTTGTTTGTGAGACAAGTATTTATATTAACAATCTCCATGATAATTGTTGGGATTTATCTCGACATATATAACATTTATCATTAATAATATTTATATATCTAATACTTAATCTTCTTATTATATTTTATTGTATCTAAAAAATCTTTTTGCTTTATTTCATGCATTTAAAAAAAAATTTCAGAGATCTTCTTCTATATAAAAATTTTGTTGATGGATTTTGTAATTTAAAAAATTCAATATGATTTTATATATAATAATATAATCAATATTAATTTAGTTTGGATAAATATCCATGTTTTTTAAGTTTGTAATTTATTTAAATAATTTTAAAAATAAAATAAAAATTATAATTTTTAATATTGATAATTATTGAAAAATATATTAAAGGAATTATTTATAAATTAATTGAGATTAACAAACTATAAGTCATGTTAAAAAGAGACCAAATTGGTGTACAAGAGCCCCTTGTTTGTGAGACAAGGGATGATTGCTAAGTGTATGAGGCATGCCCCCCTCTTGTTTTGAACTTGTGACCTCTTAAAATGAAACACATGCTCTTAACCATTAACCATTAGGCCCACTCAAGCTATATATACATATGGGTGATTGGAAAGAATAAAATTCCTTCCCAACTAGATTCAATGTACATATATTCCTCGACCATAATCATTTCACTTTTATTATTATGTTATACTTTTCTTAAGTAAATTATAAAGATTGACATATATATTTGTTTCAACCACTTCACTTAGTTTATGGTTTTAGGAATCCTTGAAATTAAAATAAGAACATTGAATTTAATGTTTTATGATTTAAATATAATAAAATTATTTAAAAGTAAACTAGTTATGCCTATAGGTATGTCTATTTAGGAATAAGATTTCGAATTTTAATTTTAATCAACAATTATATGAAGGATGATATTTTTTCCAAAGTGTTATTGCAATTTTCTATCCTTTTAATCAAATTCATAAGGTAAAAGAAATGTTCTATGAACAAGCGTCATATGAAATGAGTTACGATTTTTTTGGGCATGTGGTATTGATAAACCATGGTATTGCCTCATGGTATTTAGAACAAAGGCCTATTTTATGATTAAGAATCTCCATGATAATGTGGGGGGTGAATCTCCATATATATTATTTTTTTACATTATTATTATTATTATTTATTGTTATTATTTTAGATAAAATATATTTAATTAATTCTTATGATTTTTTTTAGAGTTAGGGTTTGGTTCTGCAGAATTTTTGCAATCCCTCATTTGCAAATGGATTCTATCTTCAATTAGGTTCCATATCGGATTTGGTGACTATCACTTCAGTTGACTCTGATCCAATTAGTGAATGCTCATATAGGGAGGGGGCAAACCCCTTTGAAAAAAACTAATGACAAGGAAAAACAATTAAATGTTGGAGGTTCTAGAGTTAAAAAATTAGAAGGAAAAGAATAGGGAGAACACAATGTTGGGGGCTAAATGGCAACCCTGTTTGAAGAGAAAATGTCTACCCCGAGCTGCAACAAACACAAAATATGAGGTTTGGCCCAACAAATTGGAATGTTTCATACATTATATGAAAGATCGTGCCCTCATCTACAAATTTACTAGGATATGACCCTTTAAGAAATATTTGGTGAAATGGATCCAAATTAGATAAAGATCAAAAGGCCATATTGATCTAGAACTGTGGGCCAAAGAATTCTTTACGATATTTTTCTCAAGTTTGGAAGATCAAGCTCTAGTGTTTGAAAATGGCCCTATTTATTTAACAATGTAGGGCTCTTCATGAGATTATGGGAGGAGCAATATAACCCTGAAAAGAGAAATTTTTAGTGCCTTTGGTTTGTGTTACACTATTTTCTTTACATAAAGAATTTAGGATTTAGAGATACTTGATGGACTTGGAAACTCTATAGGATTCTTTGTTAAGACCTCAAAGGTAACCATGCATAGATGGTATACCTCATATGGAAAAATTTGCATTTACATGAATATATCCCATCCTCTTTCAAAATCTATTAAAAGTTCCTATCACAAAGAAGTTTGGTGTTAGCCCTTAGACTATGAACATGCGCCCATTTGGTGCTGGAAATGCCACAAGTACAGTAATTTATTTAGAGGCTATCTAATTCACCTAGAAAATATACAAATGGAAAATAAAAAATGCAATCCAAATGGATTTCAAACTGTAGCCACTAGGAAAATCAACCCTAGAATCAATCAAGTCCAATGAAAGTCAATCCCACCTCAGATGAAAATAAGTATGTGGCTCTATCAAACCCAAAATAAGATATTGGGATACCTGAAGATATAATGAATCTAGAATCAAACACATAGGAACCACATAACAAATCCTCTCCAAAGTGGAAGTTCCGAGAAACCCTTCTTAATGCCCCAACCATGGGAGAGAGCCCTTTCTAGACACAATGGATATGGATGTAGAGGAGAAAGTTGAGAATATGAGCAATGATGAACAAATATTGTTAAAGGAATGGAGAAATAAATATCTCGGTACCATTCCAAAGCTCCAGAAAGCTCAATATCATCAAATATATCTCACATTGAAGAGTGAGATGACAACAACTAATGGAGAATTAGGATCATCCACCAAGGGGTTTAGGGTTCATGCTCAAATTGGAAAGGTTAAAGGGAAATTGCACGAGTCATTAAAGAATAGGGCAATAAGGTCAACCAAAGCCTTGATCCAAGAAGTCGAGGAACATCTGTTGATACTGGTAAGGTAATAGTGTGGTCAGAGGTGTATTCCTCCTCCAAACATTTAATTCAGTGAAGATCATTTCCTAGAATAGTTTTGGCCTCATTAGTCATGGTAAACAGATATATATTAGACAAAGAGTAAGAAAGGAAAACCCCTCTATCTTTATGCTTCAATAAAATAAAATCTCCAATGAAAAGGTTCAAACAATAATTGATCAATTCTAGAAGGGATGTGAAGTTATCGATTGGGATGCCAAAAGAACCCCTTGAGCAACAAATATTCTTTGGAACCTACTCAAAGTCACATTTCAATATTAGGTTGCCTTACCTCGCATCCACTTAGGCCAGTTTCACTATATAGGATTGAAAGAGATGGGATGTCTAATAATTGTTTACTAGCCGCATATTCCCATGAAAAAATTGGCATTCTTGGCAGATGTTTGGATAATCATATCCATCCATCAAGATGATCTTTGGGTTGTCAACGAAGAATTTAACCTAATCAATATTTGGAGGAAAATAATGAAAGGATAGGGAGACTTGTCTCTTAGGTGTAGTAGTTCGTAGAGCTTATCCATGATATTCAGGTAGCATATCTCAACACCACCAATGGGGTTTACACATGGAAAAATCACAGAGGGGAGAAACACCAAGTCACTAGCATGATGGACCTCTTTCTCATCTATAAAGCCTTATTGGATAAAGGTATTTTTGCAAAAACAACAATTCTCCCAAACCTAGGATTTGACCATTAGTCAATCCTCTTGGAATTGGATCTGAAAGTAATCCCCCACAACCACCCCTTAGATTTCAAAGTTTCTAGTTATAAGACCCTAACTTTTTGGAAAATGTTAAAAGTTGGTGCGAGGACTTGCATGTTCAGGCTAGAAATCACATGCATACGTTTTAGCTCAAGCTTAATGAATTTAAGCTAAAACACAAAAAGTGGAATATGAATGAGTTTGGCCATATTCGTACTGAAAAATACATCCTAGAGTAGTGAATGCAGTATATTCAACAACAAATAATCTAGAATGGTTGATCATATGACTTAATAAGGGAAGAACAGAAACTGATTAATCAACTTGAATAGTGGAGGAAGTAGGAGAAGGCCTATGTAATCATAACTCCCATGTGAAATGAATGAAAAAGGTGAGAAAAAATCCAAATTATTCAATAATGACATCATCAAACATGTTCATAACAAGAGGAAATTCTCTCTTTCTACGAGATGGACAATGACTAGTTCAACGTGGAGAGTTGGAGCAAGAATTAATATCCCTAACCTCATTCTCTTGGAACAAAATGAGGCCCTGATGAGGGAAGTATCATTTTCTAATGTGGAGGAAGTGGTAATGGAAAGGCCAAAGAATAAATCCCCTGGTCCTCATGATTCACCACTGATTTCTTTCTGCCCTGTTGGCCCTTCATCGGTCTTGAAGTGCATGCACTGGTTAAATAGTCTCATCATTATCAGAAGGTATGGTAAGGTATCAATTCCACCTTCATTACTCTAATTCCTAAGTTAGGTAGCTCTAATGATCCCAATGACCTTAGCCCAATTTCCCTATGTAATGTGATTTGCAAAATTATTGTAAACAATATTAAATTGCTCTTAAACAACATCATATCTCCCAAATAAACTATTTTTGTGGAAGCTTGTCAAATCCTTGATGGGATTGTCACATCCCATGAGGTAATTAATTCATTGAAAAAATATAAATGGGTTGGGATGTTGATAAAACTACATATTTCTAAAGTCTATGATCAATTAAATCAATAATATCTTCTTTCTACTCTTGACGCCTTTTTTTTTTCTTACCAATGGATTGAATGGATCTAGTCCTTAATCTCTATCCCTTTTTATTCTATCTTCTTGAATGACTCTCCCACCATGACTTTTAATCCCTCTAGGGGTCTATGCCAGGGTGGCTCTATTTCGCCATTTCTATTCTTCTTGATAGTAGAGGGGTTGGGAAGATATCTCAAAGCTACTAGGCATGGAGCTTATATTAACAATCTTTTTCTATATAGTAATGATCTTCATATCACCCATCAACAATTTTTTTATGATATTATTCTCGTTTCCTTGCCCACAATGAATGAATATATGACTCTAAAATATATATTTAATGATTTTATGGAGGCCTTAGGAACCTTAATAAATGGGGAAAATATAATATTTATTTCTTTAATACCAATGAGACTGTCCAACGACACTCTTGTAATTCAAAATCAACACTCTTCCATATTAATACTTGGGAGCACCTCTTATGGGGATCTCCTTACGTTTGGCATACTAGCATGGAATTTTACAAAGGATATCTAATAAGCTTGGAATTTAGGCATTTCAATCTCTTAATACGGAAATACAACTCATTCTTCTCAAGTTAATTCTTCAATATCTTCTTCTATACCAAATTTCAAGTTTAGCTACTCCTAAAGTAATTTTTAAATCCATTACTTCCCTTTATAGAGACTTCCTCTAGAGAGGAGTGAAGAAGGAAAATAAGTGGTCATTAGTTTCCTGGGATAATATTTTCCTTCATAAGTTGTTAGGGGGAATAGGATTGATAGATCCATAAATACCAAATAAAGTATTGGAGAAAAATTATAGTGGCATCGACATTAGGTAAAAGAAAAGTTTTGGAAACAAATATGGGATAGGAAATACAACCACCCATCCTCTCAAATGGATAAATTGCGAGCAACTGAATATCCTCCTAGGTCCTCCATATGGAATCTTAATCTTCCCAATCATAACTTAATTTAGAGCCATACTTTTTGGGAGATCCAAGATGGATGCAACGTATTATTCTAGAAGGATGCATGGAAACAAATGCTATGTCTAGTAGATCAAGCTAATATAAATGAATTGTAAGCATGTACTTTAGAGTACCAATGTTCTATTGTACCATAATTTTGTAAACCAATTCAATGTCCCAAAATATGGCAAGAATGGAAATCTATTGAAGATTGGCTGCCACATCCAACTCTTTAATCATCCTGGCATACTTTAGCTGAGGATTTACAAAACCGAAAAATATCATTTTCTTAGGATCAAGATAAAATCAAGTGGGGTTATAAAACTAGAGGAATCTTCACTCCCAAGGAAGCCTATTCCATTTTAGCCAGTCATCAAGACATCCACTGGGATCCCATCTAGTAGAAAATATGGGTGAATTCTCTCTGGCCCAAGATCACTCAATTCCTTTGGCTGGTGGGAGAATGCAAGATTCTAACTTGGGAAAAAATAAGGAAGAAGGGTTTCAGGGATATTCACTTTGTACTTTATGTTGGAACCATGACGAGTCAATGGAGAATCTCTTGATTGTATTCCCTTTCATTGTGGTGAGTCTTGGTATTGCAGCAAGAGTGCTGCAACTCCCAAGGGCTCCTCAACTCTATTTATCAACCCGGGGTTCATACAAACTTCGAGGTGACAGTGCTATGTATACAGTAGATGGGATTATACTCATGTCACCCTCAACTTGGACATTTGGTCAATAGTACTCCAAGACCATTCTTTCTACTAAATTAGAACGAAACTAACTAATGAAGGTGTAATCAAGAAGCTAGCTCTAATGATGAAAAGGAAAATGCTTTTTAAACCTCAACTTGTAAATACTATTAACTTATAAATGCTACTGAATCAATTCATGAAAATACAAGAGCTACACTACTTGCAGGAAGGGAGCTATATTGTCTTGCAATCAACCATATAGCTACAAAATCTACTTGCAAATAGGAAACTAACATATCAAACCATAACTCAATATTTCATGCATCATCTATCTAGCTCACACTTGCATATAAATCAATGTTACATTTGTGTTAAATTTGTGATAAAGAGACTAATGTTGTTCTATTTTGCAGTGAAGGAAAAGGATGGGTGGAATGGCCTAGGTGCTGCCCTTGATCATGGAGTCACAGTTGGGGGTCAGCCTCTAGAACTTTTACTACAAAACCTCCCTCTGGTACCATGTACAAATTTCACTGTAGATCACCTGATAATGCAATGTACTAAAGTTAAATACTTGATCTACTTCTATTATCAAACTTTGCGGAAGCTTAATCAATTTGAGAAAGATCAATCAGAACACATATAACATAGCATGAGAAATCAATCACACATGAAACGCAGAAGAATACTCTGGGGAAAGCCTCAGCTAAAAACCCCAATCTCTGTTTGATCATACAAGTGGAAATAGGTCCATATTACACAAAGCCTTAGCTCAGAAGCTATCCACCTCTCAGTAAAATCCCTCTGCTGCTCATAGATAGTCAAAGGCTTCTCACAAACCTTCTCCTCTGCCCTCCAAGCCTCCTATTTCCTTGCGCAGTTTCTCCTCAGTCCTGAAGCTGCCACCTCTGTGTAATAATCCCTCACACACTGCTTTGACCTCTGAAATAACTACACGAACCTGAAGGAGATGATTCCTTATGCATGGATGAGTTTCCTATATAAATCCTCCAACTGATAGTACACTGTCCCTTCCTCTAATCTCAACTGGGTCTCTAACTGAACTGACATGCATGAGTTATTTATGAGAGAATATTCAGTTATCTGAAGTTCAGTAGTTACATGCATGCATGCATTAAGTAACTAAACTCAAAATTAATTCCACAAACTATTGGAACTAATCTAACTAGACTTAACTTAGTTAATTGAGCGAACTAATTACAACTAATCCTTATCTCTTTAATTAAGGATAAATTCTCTAATCAATGGAGAAACTGTTGCATGTCCCCACATAGACTTCATGTTTGATTTTCTACAACTAATTAACTCAAGATGAGTTAATTAATTATTTTACAAACAACTGCTAAGATCAAATTCAAATTTTACTTCTCAATTTTAGTTCAAGGACTAACTAAAATTGGAATCTATCCTGAAATACTATTTATAGCAATGATATTTTTAGCACTTCCATTTTTCATTCCTTGTTGCTCTGTCCAACACTGGTACCTCGACTGGTATTTATAGTAGTGCTATTTTTAGCACTTCTATTTTTAGCATTTCTTGTTGCCATTTTCAACACTCCCTCTCAACAAGAAAGGCATTCAACTCGAACCCGATCCTGAACCTTTGGAATGTTTTGCATGGAACACTTCTCCCAAGTGTGGATGCTCTAGCAACTCTAGAAACAAAAAAAACTCCCAACTGACCTCTCTGTTGGGCTAGAAACATACTCTGATGTTGAAGCTCCCTCTGCTGCTAAAAAGTGCTCCATTTGTGATGCCTGAGTTGCTGCAACAGTCCATGCATCTCACACCATTGCACACCTCTCTGTGCCATCCTGCACTGGTTCAACACTCCTGTGCCTCTCGCATTGCTGCAGCCTGCTAGCTTTGTGTTGTCTTGGGACTCCTACACTGTAGGTCTCTCTACCGCTCCATCTGCATCCGTCTCTACCCACTCAGCCAACCCTTCTACTCCTCATCGAGGCTCCCGCAACAAGGTCTAATCAAAGAGGTTGGGTACCTCAAGGATCCTGCCCCTATTTCAGCCTTCTTGGGACTATCACTTCACATAGCCCCACCTCACACCTGGAGGTATGGGTGCATGTGATCCTTCTGCCCACTTGGCTCGAAATTCACCCCCATTGGAGGTCTTTGCATGAGTGGATGCATCCACTTGATCTCCTCTCTACATCTCTAATTATGGCTCCTCCACAATTGTCTGAGACTTATTCTGGGACTGCATGTTGAGAGGTAATTTACTTTCCCTCTCAACCACCAAGTATCTAACCTTTGCCTTGCTCCTTAAGGCTTTGCATGCATCTTGTACCTCAAGTGCATACAAGTTCTTGGCTAGCACACCAATCTGTTCCATCTTTCCTGCCATCACGATTTTTTTTGGAAAAAGAGTTGATTTTAAATCAGTGATATCTCCCTCATCCAAACTCTGATTCAGCCATTTCTTTTTGAATTTGGTTCTTTTTCTACAAGAATCTATATCTACCATTTGTTTCTGAAAATTTTGCACAAAAATTTTCAGATTTGCTCTGAAAACTCACGGCCTAATCTTTTTTACTACGAATTTTCTTCTTTGTATACTGTTCACTGCTTCGATAACCTGGCTCTGATACCATGTAGAACTTTTTCTAAAACCTCCCTCTGATACCATGTAGAAATTCCATTGTAGATCACCTGATAATGCAATGTACTAAAGCAAAATACTTGATCTACTTCTACTATCAAACTTTGCGGAAGCTTAATCAATTTGAGCAAGATCAATCAGAACACATATAACAGAGAATGAGAAATCAATCACACATAAAACACAGAAGAATGCTCTGGGGAAAGCCTCAGCTACAAACCCCAATCTCTGTATTATCATACAAGTGGAAATATGTCTGGATTACACAAAGCCTTAGCTTAGAAGCTATCTAGCTCTCAGTACAATCCCTTTGTTGCTCATAGACAGTCAAAGGCTTCTCACAAACCTTCTCCTCTACCCTCCAAGCCTCCTATTTCCTTGCGCAGTTTCTCCTCGGTCCTCAAGCTACCACTTGTGTGTGATAATCCCTCACACATTGCTCTGACCTCTGAAATAACTGCACAAAGCTGAAGGAGATGATTCCTTCTGCATGGATGAGTTTCATATATAGGAAAAATCCTCCAACTAATAGTACATTGTCCCTTCCTTTGATCTCAACTGGGTAAATCTGACTGAACTAACATGCATGAGTTATTTATGAGAGAATATTCAGTTATCTGAAGTGCAACAGTTACATGCATGCATGCATTAATTAATTGAACTCACAATTAATTCAACAAACTGTTGGAACTAATCTAATGGGACTTAACTCAATTAACTGAGCTAACTAATTACAACTCAAGTTACAACTCGTCCTTATCTCTTTAACTAAGGATAAATTCCTCAATCAATGGAGAAACTGTTGCATGTCCCCACATAGGCTTCATGTTTGATTTTCTACAACTAATTAACTCAAGATGAATTAATTAATTATTCTACAAACAACTGTTAAGATCAAATTCAAATTTTACTTCTCAATTTTATTTCAAGGACTAACTAAAATTGGAATCTATCTCGAAATACTATTTATAGCAATGCTATTTTTAGCACTTCCATTTTTCATTCCTTGTTGCTATGTCCAACACTGGTACCCGGACTGCTATTTATAGCAGTGCTATTTTTATCACTTCTATTTTTAGCATTTCTTGTTGTCATTTTCAACATAGCCTACTTCTAAACTAAGTCAAAATTACATTGTAGGTCAAAATAGATGGTGAAATAGGCTACTACAGGTATATTACATGAGGTTGTTATAGGTGCCATGTATTGCTACAAGAAGACTGTTGAGAAGGTTTAGGAGGTACGAATGATGAGTTCAAGGGATGGTAAGGTGGGTGGAGGTTGTGGTAGATAGATGAAAGGTGGCCAACACCCCTAGCCAAGCTCAGCACCTTAGGAAGGCATGTTTGAACTAGGATATCTACTCACGGTGACCTAAGGGAATGACCTCAAGAACGTAATTTGGGATTCATCGAAAATGGTGAAGAAGTCTAAGATGGAGATGGTGAAAGGCCCCTTTCTTGCAGATCCAAATAGCCTTGCAACATCACATGTACATACTCTCATTGACCAAACGAAACAACTAATAGTGGAGAAGATGAGTTGAATTTAAATACCATCTAATCTATGCCAAAAAAATTAGACCTACTCAATAAATGAACTCCTAAGTTACAACAAGCATATGCAAAATAAGATGACTAATATAGAAATTCTTCCAAGAAAACATAAACATAACATATTTGGATTGTGATTGTATATTCTTCCATTCATGCTCCCATGTGAGAGATGAGATAGAGGTTGCAATCACAAGATTTTTGAGGGGTTATGTTCTAATGAAATGCGAAGAACTAATAAGCATTCTATGCTAAAAAGAAATACCAATACATAAGAGGTACCTAAGCCATTGGGGTTGGGCCCAAACCCAAGGGCCTTAGCCCTCTAGAACTAACTCAGTGATTAACCAATAAGAAAATTCTCATTATCATTGCATCAATGTCTAATACATCATATAACCGGTAAAAAATAACAGTATCAATTGCTTAAGCTTGCTAGCTTCCTAACTAAAAACAAAGTTTGAACCCTAATGAGCTCGTTTGCATGTTTATTTATACAAGAGGGTATCTACTAACAAACCCCTAGAAAAGAGGAATTTTTGTCTCCCAAAACTCAAGAAGGGTGGATCTTGATCTTCTTTAACTACAATTGCTTGGTTGCCAATGACCTCATCTTGCTTGGTTGCCAATAACCTCGTCTTGCTTGGCTTCCAATGACCTTAAGTTGAATAAGGAGTGTAAATGACAATGTTAACCCTGCAAATCAACATTAGTACATGCACGCCATAAAAATATTATGATTTTTATACTTGAAAAGACTAAAGACCTAGTTCGACAACTAGCGTGTCATCTGATTTATCTCACCAATGACCAAGAAAATCGAATGCCAATGAGATGGGGTGAATTGTGTTATTAAGAATGATGTCCTAGGAATTGAATCTAAGTAGAATCACTCAACAATACCCTTGTTAACATGTGCTAAAAATTAGCAGAAAATTACTACTCTGAAAACCAAAAATTCAAGAATCAGTGAGCTAGTCAACCTACCAAATGCATAACCTGATCAAGTACAAATTCTATGGGGTAAATTCTATTATTAACTTGAATGTTTTTATGACTCAATACAATTGGAAACAAATAAAAATAACTTCACTAAAATGTGCTAAAATTCAATAGAATATTTACTATTATTTTTCTATAAGAGACTTCCAAAAATTCAAGAATTGTGAACTAGTAAACTAATCCAGGTAGCTCAATCATGGATATGAATTTGAAAAGTTGTTATAAGAATTAATCATGATTGTACCTATACAAATGACCTGAAAAGGAAAATTACTTCAATCATTTAACTAATCTAACTGATAACAAAAGAAGCATGAATAATAAATGCAGAAATAAGAGATGCCAATGAAAAAGAAATTCAAAGGAAATAAAGAAATTGTACAACAGGGCTCTAAGGCTCATGGGATGGCCAATACCAAGGATACTTAGAGTCATATGAAGGAAACCAAGCTTTAGAAGCTAAAAATGGAACCAAACATCATTACTTGAATCAATCCAAGTACATCTCTCCTAGAAATGAAAGTGGAGTTGCTAAATAACGGTTTTTCTCCACAAGAAGACGAAGAAATACATGCCCCTACAAAAAAAATTGAATCAATACTTATAAAAATGGATGGGGAAAGATCCTCCTTGAAAGGAGGTATCTTTCCCCTCCAAAATCCCTCAAAAAATGGATGTGGTTCCCAACAAGAGGAATCTTCATTTAATGACAGGGAACACATTCCTAGATTTTCTCAATCCGTGGAGCTCCAGAATATGTCAATAATTTCATGATATTCGGTTCATTTAGTGTCCAATCTTGGTACATCTTGTAGTAGGGAGCAAGTCCCTATATTTTCTCATTCCAAATTTATTCAATATTCTAAAAAAATAAATAATATTATGCACATAATAAGCAAGGATAAATGCCCACGGGGCTTTGGATTGACGGTGAATGGGTGCGTTGTTAAGGCACTCCTTGCGATAGGTCACCGGTTCAAATCCCCCGTGGGTACTTAGGTTAGTCTTAACGTAGAAAAAAAAAATAAGCAAGGATAAATAAAATTTCTAAGGACACAATGACACTACGAATTAACTCTATAATTTGCAAGTAAGGGGGTCAAGTCCATATTTTAGGTTTCTAGAAATAATAAAATGGGTCTAATAAAATATTCAGTTTTGGGGCCCATCAAACATATGTGATGAAATCAAAGTGGCATCAAATGAAATAAAAACTAACACATCTACACTATGCAAAGAAAGTGAAGCACAAGGATTGTATTCCTAAACCCCTGAAGTGGAATTATAATGAATCAAATCATTCTCCTATGTGTTTTTCTAGTGTGAAAATGATACATTTTATAATAATAGGTGATCATAGAAACTATATTATAATTAGGCATTTAGTTCAAAATAATTGCATAACTATCTCCATAATTCTCTCTACAATATTTATATGATTATCTCAATAAATCTTTATCCATACTTTCGCTCAATCTTTCCCATCCCCCTTTCATACACAAGCTTTCTAGAATTAGTCTACAAGATTAAAACTCCCATTATAATATACATTCATTAAACATCACATGTAGGAGTTATTCCTCCATATTTCCAACAATGTAAACTTTGAAACGGGAACTGATACGATTACCTCTTTCATTGAGGTAGCAAAAAAGTCAACCGATTTTGAAAAGCGATGATGCAGAATACATGCACACACACACACACACAAATATAT
>APFE031446684.1:34198-47134 GCA_000404065.3 Pinus taeda | reverse complement strand
TTTTGAAATTTTAATTTTTACCCAGTCATGATAAAATATTTTATGCCATTTTTTCAAAATGTTGAAAATTTATCTTTTACAAAAAAAGAAGACGTTATTTGAACATCAACACTTTTTGTTTTCAGTGTGTTTTTTGAACAATTTTTGCACAAAAAGGTTGGTTTTCATCGCCATTTTTAAAACATGTTGAAAATTTACCCTAGAAAAAAAGATGTTATTCCAGCATCAACACATTTCACTTTTGAGTTGATTTTCATGTTTTTGGGGGATTTTTTGGCTAGAGTTCCTATATTGAGTTTATAGTTCTCGTTTCAAAGATTACATTGTTTTCCCCTTTATGAGTACTTGTGATTTCATTATGCATCATTGCCCTATCTTCACCGTTATTCTTCTCTTGTCCTCTTGATTCTTCATCCTCAATCTTCTTCATGTTGTACCTACAAAATATAAGCATTGTTAATGTCCATAGAAATAGCTAACCATCCATCATAATACATGGGTATCTAGTCTTTGTATCTATAGGTTCTTCACGAAACATTTTGTCATATATGGTTCATCAACCATTTTCCTGTCATAGGCCTTAAAAATTGTACCCCTACATCATCATCAACATCCTTAGATTCCTAGGTTTTTTGTGTATCTATAACATTGATCTTGATCCTCCTACATCAATATGGAATACATATATCAATGCTACCTTTCAAAAGTTGATAACAAATGTCATTTGTGCATGGAAGGTGCACATAATATATTGGTTAGGAAAGGATTGAGAAAAAGGAGTCTTAATAAAATAAAAATACTTCAACATGGCATGAATGGTCCAAATGTTTCCTTGGTCACAATTAATGATCAAGTTGGTGGTATTTTCTTGAATACGAGGAGGATTTTTTTGACAAACTCGAACTCCTACACAATGATGATCTTTTTTGGGACATGCATGCCAAATGCAACTAGGTGTTGTATGCTCTGATAAAACCTCCCAACCTTAATGATTAAAAAATATATTATACAAATGTATTTTTAGGTTACACCACCTATTCCTTCAAGTAAAACACTTAATTTTCTCATATAGATTTACAGATTGCACCCATAGGAGTTTCACGTTATTGACATATATCTTATAACATTCATTCATAACGGGAGAGTTTAAAATGATGAAAAATATAATTAATATATTGTAAGGTACTGAGTTTGGGGGGGGGGGGTAAGCATGGTGATCTAAGATACATGGTGTTTATAGGTATTGGGGAAATATAAAGTGGTATCCTCTAAAAATTGGCGATACCAACAAAATTATTTTGGGAGGTACCTATCAATTTGTAATGAAATTGGAGGTATTCTTTAGTATCCCATGAATGTATGTGTTATGCCATAGATTAATTAAGTGAAGACCTGATGATTTAACTACTAATGCACTAGTTTATAATGTATAACATACAAGAATGTTAGTGTTAGGATGAGGATCGTGTGAAATGCTCCCATGAAAATTCATTAAGAAATAAGAAATATTTATTACATGGAGGATACATGTTGGCTATTAGTTTTCCCAATGCTCTATCTATTACTACAAATAATATTCATACCTAATTACCCTTTTACCATAATCTCGAAGGGTTATGTTGTCTAAAATTCCTCTCTTCCCCCCACCCCCAACCTTAATGTGAAGGGGTGTTTGTGAGCCCAACTATAATAATGAAATTTTCAAATTTTTCTCTTCTAGTTGCTTTGTTGAATATGTCTGCAATTTTCTTAGTTGTGGAATAATGTCTTAAAAGAATGATTTTGGCCTCTACATGTCATCGAATAAAATGATCTTTCATATCGATGTGCTTGGTTCGATCATGAAATATGGGGCTCTTGGCCAAATTGATTGCAAAAGTATAGTTGACAAGTAAAGTATTTGAGTTCACTTGTTTCTCTTGCAAGTCTTCAAATATTTTCCTAACCCACACAATTTCCTTTGTAACTTCCACATTTGTCACATATTCTACCTTCATTTTTTAATCTATCAAAATGATTGTTTTTGTGACCTCTAGGAGACAGTTGGTGATCCTAGACTCACGAGATATTCTAAAGTTAATACTCCATTTTCCTTGTCCCCATTGAAGTCTGAATCAGAATGTGCAATAAGAATGAATTCATCCACCTTGGTGTACTTAAGTCCATAATATTGAGTTCCCTTTAAGTATCTCATGACTCCTTTTGTAACAGACTAATGTCCCTCACATGGTTTATGCCTACATATGGAAACGATGCTCACAATATATGAGATATCTGTTATGGTCATGGTTAGGTAGTTGAGACTTCCTACAAGCTGTTTGTACTTGATTACATCCTTAAATTCATTCCCTTCTTTTGATGTAAGCTTCAAATTCTTATCCATTGGAGTGGAGAGAGGGTTGTGTTGATGGCGTTGGAATTTTCCAATAGGGAAGGGGGTCTCCCTGATGTGAAGACCCAATTATACTCCACACCATTTGGAATAGGAGCCCTAACCATAAAACAACTGGTTTCCAAAGTGGTGATTTTGAATATGTGTCTTGGATGCGGTAAATGCATCAAATAATATAAACATAACTTTGGTGAAAGCATGTGTATACAATTTTTGAAGTATCAAAATTAATCTAATGTGTGAAAGGTTCCATCACATTGAAGGGAAATAAGTGATCCCCTTAGAATCATGTAATAATACTAGCTTAAAAGAGATGCATGAGCACTACAAGAGAATCGTTAGTTACCCTGCAAAATAGTTCACAATATAACAACGATTGTAATAACATAACAAAGCACATTCAGAAATATTCATACTAAAGAAAACAAATTAGTTAATAATAATTAGCATAAATGAAACAACAAAAATCACAAATATAAAAAGAATATCCTTACTACATTCATGACATATGCATGAAGATGTGTTGGTTCCTGAGCCTTTATTATAGAGTGAAAGTTTGAGACATACAATTCCAATTGAAAATACACTAGCCACAATAGTGGAACATGAATTCAACACTTGCTTCTCCAAAATAATACTCCTTCTATGCTAAACTAGAGAAGCCATGGCTCCAAAACAAATCTTCCAAGCCTTTGATTCCAATCCATTTTCTTAAGTTATGAGCATTTATTTATAACAAATGAGATGATTATTCATCTCCCATTCTGACCTTTGAGCTACCGTCGTGACTCTTTGACTTCCTTTGTCTTTCCTTAACTAATGACTTTCTAAATTCCACAATTGACACTTAGACTTCAAATTACATATTTTATTTCAAATACAATAATACAAAACCCATATGAGACAAAATGGGTAGAGCCTAATAATACAAGCCTAATAAGGCAAACTAGACACATCAAGCTTGAGTTTGAGGAAAATATGGCTCATCAACTTCAATTTGTAAATTTTAATTCACATAGTAATCCCATGCTTTTTACAGTGTGATGGTCTCTTCAAATTTTGCATGAAGATTAGGTTAATAATGAAATCTAGCTTCCACTACAAGTGGATAGATAGTTTTGGAACCAGTTTGTATCTCCTTCTTTAACAAGAACAACATAGTATTGATCTTACAAGGGTCACCAATATATTTGTACATGGTGTGTTTATTAATCCCCAAGTATTCTTTGGTAGTAATCTACTTCAGTTGGTCTAAGTATTCCGAAACTTCTTTCCTGACCGCATTTCTTCCCTTTTCCTCTATAAATGACCCAATTGAAGGGATCTTATGAAATTTCACGAGGGAGTCCACACCATTGTATAACCATGCATAAGAAGATAAGATGTTGGTTGTAAAAGTGTTGAGTTTTTTGTTAATTTGTATAAGAATTTTGATTTTAGATTTCTCCAACTCAGTTTGTTTCCTTGTTTTCTTAGCCAATTATGGTGATGCACCTATGTACTTCACTCCCCATTCATGAAACGTGGTGATGGATGCATGAATGGTTTTTATATATTTTGCATTCTCCCGTGATTTCTTCTTCATATCATGCAATGGGAAAAATTCTTTATGCATGATTACCAACTCCTCTTAAAGATTCATCATAGTGTCTCCCAATGCTTGAACTTCGCCATATATATCTACTTGAAGTTCATTTAAGTAAAACTGTGTAGGAGACAACTTCTGGATTTCTTCCTAGAGTTTTTCTATCTGTTATCTCACAGCTTCCAAATCCTTTGCCATATATTTGTTTTATGCCATTAGATAATCTATGCTTTCCTTTGAAGCTCCTGCAAAGGCCAAATTAGTTGCGACAATGGTTTGATTTTTCTTCCTGGTATCCATGGCAATCACCTTTTTTGTATTCATGAAAGCAGGATGTGTGAGTTCATTACATAAATTATTTTCTCTTTCTCGAACAATTAGTCATTGAAGCTCATTGAAAGTCAGACTACAAATATCCATGACCAGGCTATCATATATAGGAGAAATTTCATCTTCATCACCTAGAGCATGCCCATCTTTAGGAGGAGAGGGAGAGTGGGCAATGATCTGTTTCGTACTAGGCATAAGATCAATATATTGATTCTACTCCCCTTGGTATACTTCCATGTCTTGGAAAACCATTAACTCATCAATATCTTGGGCAAGTTCTTAATCCTGCCCTGTTTATTCTCTTCTTTCTACAAATGATTATGTCTTTCTTCTTCTACTTGCTTCAACATTGCTTCTTCTTCCTCCTTCCTTCTCAATTCTTCTTGCATCCGCCTTTCTTCAGGTTCTCTCTTTTTATGTTCCTCCTTTTGCATTTGCTCCTCTTCCTACCTCTTCTGCTCTTCTCACTACTACTTCCTCTCCCTCTTCTACCATAATCTCTTTCATAATAGTTGGATCTATTTTGAACTTGCGTCATTTCTCCTTTGTTGGACTAAGAGCAACCTTCCTTTTATATTTACTGCTCATTGGGTTGTGCTTTTCTAGTTGTCTTGATTTTGTAATAATATCCTGCTTTGGATCAACATGGTAAGGGCCTATATAGATGAATGGTGTGTGGATCCTAGAAGCACTATAGTAGTTCTTGATATTCTCCTCCTCCGATATAGAGTAGGTTCCACATGACCAATTTAAATGTAACTTGGCATAGTGCTACCTGAAAATACCTCTGGGATCATACTGATGATAATCAATCATTCTAAACCTAAAGTTATCCAACCCTTTAACCTTAGCTTCTACAACCTTCAGGTTCTTGATTTCATAGGATCCCACCTGTAAAGGAAAATAACTCCATGGTTGTTTTCTTTTCTTGTGATGTACTACTGATAAGACTATGGTTAGATGATATGTGACCTCTTGCATGACCAAACTATATTTAGCATACATCGATAACAAATGTGATGGTTTCTGAAAACCAAACACCCTGGGGTAAGTGCAATCTAGTGAGGTAAACCAATTGGTAACTTCTAATATTGAGTCCATCACCTCACAGGGCATGCAAGGGGGTTCCTCTTCAAAGATCATTTGGTACAAGACTTTGAGGAAGTGGTCAGACAAGTTTTCAATCACTCCTCTATAACTTCACTCTTAAAGAAATTTGCAATGAATGTGAACAGGAGGCTCCTTGGGTGTCCATTTCCAATCCATGCCAGGAAAATCATTTTGAGAACATATACCATCCAACAGGTATCCAACCATGTAAAATTTAACTTGCATGCCCTTGGGTGGATTCTTTACAATGTTTACATTAATCTTGAGTTTCTAAGCCAAATTATCCGACTAGTTTAATATCTTCCCCTCGTTGAAAATCTAATGCAAAATGTAAACCCATCCTTTAGGGAAGGTTTCAATACTCCATTATCCATATATTCGGTAGCATAACATAATCAGGTACAGGAACACATTTTTGAGAGATCTAGTCTTGTAGGTATTAATGGATGTCTGGAAAAACTTAGATGGCTCTTTTACCCATGTCTTGTAACATCCTTGGTGTTTAAATAGCTAGTGACTTCATAGAAGTGTGAATCCATATATCCCTCTGGCTTAGGCAAGTGATCCATCGAGTGAATATCATGGGCTAAATAGGAAGCAAGCTACTTCCCACTGACAATGTTGAGGGTCATGCTCTTAGTATCCAAGTGCTACATAATCCATTTGATGACATATGCATAAGGTAGGATTGGGAACCTACAAGTAGCTCTGTGAAAACCCGATCGTTGGATGTTAATGTACATTTGTTTGGCCTCCAGACTTTCCTTGAATTATGTAGGTGTGAATGTATCCTTGACTATATGCCATGTGATGTCAAATTCATTTTCAATGAAGAGCTAAGTATCAAACAAAATAGGAAGGGTAAATGGAGGGATCTCAACCACTTCATCGATACTGCCCTCTATTTTTTCTTTTTGAGGTTGATATCTTGGGAGGCATGATGATGGCTACTAATGAAAAATAGATGAGATCAAAACCTGCACTAAATGTAACCAAAAGATGCACTTATGGAAAAACAAGCTAACTTAAGTATATGAGTTCATGAATAAAAATTAAAGAAACAACACACTAACTGAGGAAAGGGATTATGCAGTTTTTGGGTTCAGGGAGGCAAGCTAGGATTCTAGAATTGTGCATTATGTAGTCTCACCAGATGGGGAGGAAGCTTGAGGATTGAGACTATGCAATGCATAGTTTCAACTTGGGAGGAGAAAAAAGGGATTGAGTAATACAAAGTATCAGAGGCCAAGGTTGGGCACTAAGGACTGGAATTGCACCATGCAAAACTGGGCAAGACAACGACTATGCACTGCACAATCTCAAAGGTTAAGGAGTGAGGTTGAGCCTTGGAGTTGTGAAATATGTAGTTGGAGAGGCAACAAATTCTCAAGGATTGTGAATTTATACTCGAAAGAGAAAGAAAAATTTTGAGATCTGATTCTAAGGAAGGAAAAAGTAGATCGTCCTTAGGGTGAGTGATATCAATGAAAATCATGGTCGAGGAAAGATTATGCAAAAGGAAAAACATGCATGCACAAAAAGGCTCAACAACAACAATTGCTGGTCGGAAAAAAAGAAAGAAGGTGATGCGAGACTTATAAAAACTGAACAAGGGTATGAAACAACACTTCTATAAGCTAATGATAATATAAATTCCAGTTACCATGAAAATATATAGGAAAAATAACACTCACAGAGACAAAAACACAAAAACACAAAAAAAAGTAGCAAAAAGAGACACATGAGAAACTTACCTAGAAAAACATTGCAAACCAAATCTAAAGCTCCTTGATCTCATGGGTAAGGAAAAAAATCTAATTTGGAGTGTGAAAATGATCTCTATAAGTGTCTATTGCATAGATCTAACCCCCACGGGGTTAGGTTAGGGTTTATGATGCGCATGCCTAAAATGAAGGAGAAAGTGACAATTGTCCTTAGATTGAAAAATAGAAACTTTGTGAAACTTTTCATAGGTGATTGTGCATTCCCTATTTTCTATGGATGCACACTTTCTTGCTCTTGAGAATTACATAGTCTCACTAGAAAAAGGGATTGCATAATTCCCAAGGAAAAGGGATTGTTCAATCCACTGACTTAGTGAGTTGCACAGCCTTGTCTCTCAGTAAGTGATTGCTTAATTCACATCCTCAACGAATTATAGTCTCTCAAGATTGTGCAGTTCTTATATTCAAGGGATTACACAGTTGGAATCCTCAAGGGCTTGTGCAGTCTCCAGTGGTAGGGGATTGTGCAGTTCCTAGAGGAAAGACCAATAATTGATGCAAGATCAAGGAAAAAATTAACTTGTGTTAGAAGTTGATGAGTGAAGGAATAACAAGCATTGCATACAAAGAAAAAGTGGTAAAAAAAGTAAACAACAAGAGGAGCAATTGATGAATCACAATCCCAGTTTGGTTCAGGGATTCCTATGCCTTTTGTTTTTCCTTTTAGAGACCACCTCACTAAGTTTCAAAACCATCTGGAAATCAAACTCAACCAAATACAAGAGAACCTGTCACACCATGGCTATCGATAAATGACAAGGCAATGCTGAAGAACATTGTCATTCCTAGAAAAACCCATGCCAATGACAGTAAGATAACCAAATACACACATGCATGTGCCATGCATGCCGAAACTAGCAAGGAAATCACACATGCAAATCGATACCTACAAATAATCCCACTATATCTGCTAGATGCTACTCTTCCTTGCTTGATATTTTCCTTCTTGGTCCTTCCTTTTCTTTCTTGTTCCAATGCTATAGTGCTCCAAGAATGCTATAAGTGTCCAAGAGTGTGTGAGAGAGAGATAATAGAGTGAGAGCTCAAAAAATAAACTAGCAAAAGGTACCAACTTATCCTCATAAGCCTTTTTATTAGTGATGCCTCTATTTTCTTCAATTTTCCATTACTTTCCTTCATTTTCTTCCTCACATGAAACATGTGACCTTTCACCTTCCTTTTCTCCTAATTTCCATTATTTTCATAAATAAAATGCAAATTAATGCCTCATTCCTTTCCAAAGACTTTTCCTTTGCCTTTAACAATTTCCTTAGCCATAATAAACCAAGTGAACATCCACACTAGGATGTTTTGCCCAACATTCAACTTGGAATACATGTCCCATGACCTTGGTTATTATTTTTGACTTTATTAAATTTATTTACATGGAATTTTGACCAGGTTTGTTACAAGATCGTCCTAAGTGTTAGCACAAAAATAAAGAGGATGACTCATAGAGGCAATGGTACTAGCAACAGGGTTGCCCCTGCTAAACTAGCCACTCCAAGAAAAGTGTTGGAAGGTGGCACCCCTCCAAATAACAAACTGTACTAGGCTTGTGACATACTAGAAGTGATATTGCCCCCAGGTTTACTAGGAACAACTGATGACACCCACCCACACATTTCCAAAAGTAACCACACCTAACCAAGGAACAAGAATCATTGGTTGAGAAAATATAGGTGAGAATATCCGTAACCCTACGAACTGAATAGGATTAATAATCATGGTCAACATGTAGGAAAGAGTAGGCATGGAAACATTCGAGAAAGTTATGGGAGTCATAGATGAAACTAGTAGGATTCCCCAAGAAGATGTGACAGATGTAGACAGAGGAGTAGGTATGGCCCCACTAAGAGGTGGAAATGATGGCATGGCAGCTGACACTATAGATGGAGAAGGTAAAGAGGTCTTGAACTTTGCCATAGGATAGAAAATGGACAAAGGAACATGAGTATAGGTAGGTGTAGAACCATTAAGGTTTAGTTGTAATGATTCATGTCCTAAAATATCAGTCAAAGGTGGATTGGCGGGACTAGAAGAATCGTATTCCAACATTTCAATGGAAATAATATCACTACCAGAAGGAACAATATGTATTCCACAACTATGGGATGGTCAGGGTCTTGAGCAATGACAGGAACTCTTCGTGTGGGAGTAGAAAGTCCACTTTATTCAGTAGGCAAATCGTGTATACGTCGAGACTGATGGCGAAAAAATTCAGCTATAGTGAAAAATTATAAATTAACACAATTATGTTAGTGAAAACACCCTAAGGCTAAGACCACTGACTCATACCAAACATCACACACTAGAAATGTCCTAAAACATAGTCACATGCTAACCAAAATAAAAAGAAGTTGGCGGTTGGATAGTTATATTAGTGACCTACTTCCCAACACTTTTAGTTTTTAACTCAGTGCAAGTGCCCTTATTAGTCGTTGGAAATCCTCTAATAATACTGAGAGAGTATGACTAATATTTGGCCTAGGTATAGAGAGGACAAACTCGACCATGCACCTGTGTATGAACCCCAGAAGACAGGCCACTATGGTTACCACCGACAATAACATCTCTTGGGGGGACAGTCACAAGACATATTGACATGCAAGGGAAAGATACTTAACCCAGAGAGCTAAGAATGAAACCCCTTGAGAGTTTCCTGTCAAGTGGCCCCTAAGTTCTATAGCAAACTGCTGATAACACTATTTGTAATACATGCAAAATCTATAACATCACACCACCTGAAACTAAGCAAAATGGTGTATGTCACTCGCCTATCCCAAGTGTGACCTCATGCTTGACCCTCTTGTTAGAAGGGCTTCCCAGACTACACTACTATAAGTGGATTTATCTCCCTACTACAAGCTACCAATTTTATTATGTAGTCTCGGAGCAGTTATCTCACACACCTATCTCCAAGACCCTAGCCTAAGCTAGTGTTGGTGTACTACTAG
Source organism: Pinus taeda (assembly GCA_000404065.3). Taxonomy (NCBI): domain Eukaryota; kingdom Viridiplantae; phylum Streptophyta; class Pinopsida; order Pinales; family Pinaceae; genus Pinus; species Pinus taeda. The sequence continues at coordinate 36,976 of APFE031446684.1, read as the reverse complement.
TAAAATAAAAATATGAGTCTAGTTGCTTGTATTATCATGTTAATTTTAAGTGGTTGTTCTTTACACAATTGTGATGCAACATGAAACTTAGATGGCGTGAATGACTCTTGTTAGTAACCTTGATGCAATTATATGCAAATTCTTCTTTTCACTTTGATGAATGCTAACTACAGGAGGGTAAGAGTTTTTCCACAACACACCTATTCCTAAAATAATGCACCTATCACTAAATTCTTAAAATGAAAATCCTAAGATTTACAAAATGCTTGACCCAATAATCAAAGAAAAGAGAGAAAAATAACCGAAAAGAGGCAAAATAAAAGGCCCCAAACTAGAACGCCAAGCACTTCAAAAGTGTCAAATCTAGGAAAACAAAACCAAAGAAGGAAATACAGTCAAGCAATAAAAAAGAAATCCAAAAGTGAAAAAGGAAGGAAATGTCAACAAGCTAGAGATCTAGTACAATGGCTCAACAAAAGCCAATGTTCTACAAAGGTCAAAACCATACCATAGAGGTAGGAAAGCCTAAACAAGATCAATTGAGAGCGATGAAAAGAAATGGAAACACATTCACATGAACTTTTCTAGATGACAACCAAAAAATGAATCAGACTACCAATCACGAAAAAAATAAACAAGAGAAGAACAGGATCAATTAGAAATAAGTGAAAAAACCACACAACAACAAAAAGTATCTAAAAGTGTAATATGAAACAAGTCTAAATAGTCACTAAAAGAAGCCAAATAGATTTGAAGATGAGATCTAGAGAAAAAAGACAAGTCTCAACCAAAGAACCGAAAAGGTATTCAAGAACAAATTAAAATACACTGGTTATGGAAGACCTCAAACAAATTGATTAGAGATGGATCAAATCAGAAAGATGCCAATAGGTAATCAACAACAGAAATCATAGATTTTTCCAATAGGCCAGAAAAGGATAAAAGAATCAAATCTTAAAACAAGCCAAAAGATTGTCTCAAACAAAGAGAATCCAAGTCTATGAAATCATACTCCATAAGATAGATCTAAGCCAAAACTAGAAGGCAGACAGAAAGCCAACTCAGATCCAAAGAAAAGAAAAACATTGCAGAGTATAAATTTCAATTTTACAAGGCTAGAAGGCCAATCACATGGATCATCCATGTAAAGAGAGATCGGTTTCTTGTATGAAACAACAAGTCAATGATAAGAAAGCTACAATCACTTGTATTCAATGTTGTGCTAACGAGTGTTGAAAAAACCTAAAAATTCTTAAAAACTCGTGTACAAAAGGAGAAAAACACTAAATATTTAGGAAATTAAGACCTGAAAATAGCTGCAAAGAGTTGGAAAAAATTAGGGATGCTCATAAAACTGGAATAGGAGAGAAATCATAAAAAACCCAAGACAAAGCAAACACAAAACAAGAATGACCTCATTGAAAGTAGCAATTATGTTGCAATGAATTATGTAAGGAGTTATGAGTCTAGAATCTTCTATTTACAAAGGATCTCCAGATAACAAAAGGAAAAATGACTAATGGATAAATAGATCAATCTCAGCCCAATGCTCACACATGAAACATACAAACTGATATAGCCTTATGCAGGAACACGAAAAAATACAGATATAAACATGAACACAGAGATACAACAGAAATAAAAATTCATTTCATTAATATTAAAGAACTAGAAGAGATGGGGTGGCTACATGCCTCTGAATTGTGTTACAATAAGGCTCCAAGGACTTTTTATTATTGAAAAACAAAGGAAAACCCTCAACAACCGAAACCCTAACCCTAGGAGATGAAACACCAAGAGTTTGTGGGCCCTATTGGAGTTAGTTGGGCAGCCAACTTCCCAAGACCGTAACTTGGTCATATGATCTTAGTTTGGCATGTACGATACCTTGTTGGAAATATCACTCCGATTACCACAAGTTTTTCCATAGGCCCCCACCCAAGTATTTGGACCTGTTGCGGACGTCAAAACATTTTCGTTTAGGGGCTCAAAACAACTCTAGAAGTCCAAGACTCGAAAAATAGCTAAAAATAGTAAATATTGGTATAATCAAGGAAACAGAAAAAACCGACTGAAGGTCTAGGTGGAATCAGTGGGTGGCCACAAATATCCACCTAGATCACAAACAGTTGTAGATGTTATAAAGAATAAGAGTGCAACTGAACTCCTCGCAGTTTAGTGAAGGGTTTTGAGTTCGTCGCAAAATCCCAGCGCTCCACTCTATTATTTTTGTATTTGGCCACCCTAAGATTAATGACTCCATGCCCAATGGACTTTCCCTGCAATGTTCAACCAAATATTGGAACAAACAAGCTTAGAACTCAATAACTAGCGTAATGTCTTAAATTAGAAAACTAAATCGGATAGAAAGATCCCTCTTTGAAGCTGGAAGTGGTAGATCCCAACTTTGCAAGTGGTTTTGTGGTTACCTTTAGGTTTCTTTCCATAATCTTGGGAAATTACAGAGTGATAACACTAGGAACCACAAGACTATAGTAAGATTCCCCATTCGTAGGCACAAGACAATGAGAAAATGATTGCAGTAGCTACCATAAGGTTATGTTGTGAGTGACTGGAAGGTTCCAGTCACTCTCATAAGGTCATCATCCATGCGACTAGGTGTCGTGACTGAAAATAGAAGGTCTAAGGCCCAAATAAAAGGTCAGTCAGTATAATGTCTCAGAGACACTAACCCTAGGGAGTAAAATAGGTTAATAACAATATTTTTTTATAACATTATTTTTACTCATATTTGTTATTAGCTTTAAATTTATTCTA
>APFE031446684.1:0-27657 GCA_000404065.3 Pinus taeda | reverse complement strand
CTATGCTCCTCTAGAATATCTTTTACCCTTATATTCAATTTTTGGAAGTCCTCAATGTTCTCCATCATTGAACCCTTTCGTTTGAGATTTATCAATTGGCTAAAAGAAGCGTTACTTTTTATATCCTCTTAATGTGCTATCAATTCTTCCGTAAAAATTGCCCAAGTGATAAATTGTTTACAAGAGTAAAGCCATCGATATCATACAAATTGATTTGGTTCCAAATATAAAGTTGCAATGCGTACCTTTTGTGTGTTTTTCACATTATGGAGATCAAACAATTGCTCCATCTGTAGTATCCATGTTCCGGGATCCATGCCATCAAACTTCCTCATATTGATCTTTGGAAGATGGTGGTTCTTTGATCCAACGTCAGAGTCTATTAAATCACGATTAACATTTATTTTGTTCTCATCATTAGCTTCCTTTACTACCCTTTCACCATTAGTAAGCATTTCTTGTAGAAACTTTGTCAAATCTATCTTCAAATATTCCATGCCTTTCTTTAAATCATCCATCTTAGCTTCCACGACATCCATCATAGCTTCCACGCCGTCCATCTTAACTTCGACGTCATTCATCTTAGCTTCTATGCCTTTCTTTAAACCATCCATATTAGCTTCCATGCCATACATCTTAGCTTCTACGTCTTTCTTTAAACCATCCGTCTTAGTTCTGTTACTTTTTGTGCAAGCGAATTTTGTTGCACTTGGTCTCGTAATTTTGATATATCATGTTGCATTTCTTCCTCTTCTTCATGAGTCATGCTAGAGCTTTCAGGTTGCTTACTAGGTGTTTCCATTTTCTTTCTTCAGGGCATCAATTACCAATAATAATGCTCCACTATTCCATTTGAATTCCTTCAAACTATTTTTTCAAACCAAGATTATGCAAAAATTAAAAAAAAAACTACACACCTTTTTTCACTCTATAGGAGCTCAATATTGAATCTGATGTATCTCTGTAATTTTGGATCTCCAAGGTCTAAAATTTATTCTAGCGGTAACCCTCTGAGTAATATTTCTAACCCCGCAAGCCTGATCAAGATTGGATTCTCCAATGAAGAGTTATGCCAAATCTCCCACGATGACCTGAGTATTGACTGGTTCAGTAGAGCGAACTTGTACGATGTGTCGCGGGTCACTGTTTCAAACTTCAGTTCTGAAATTGATACCTAAAAAACTATAGTCCGTCCTCTTTCTGTAACTTCTACGACAATTCAATCTAATGCTCAAAGCGAAAGTTATGACGATTTTCCCAAGGTCACCTGTTTGGAATGTAACTCGGGGGTTTGCAAAAACCCTAACTTCCTCAGATTATATCTCCGAAAATATAGTGAGACAAGATTTGAAATTTGGGCTTGAGGTTCAGATCGATTCCAGCTCAAATGGGTTTTGTTTTTAGCTTCTGAAACTTTGTAGCAAAGAATTTATAGCGAAAATGCCACAATGACCTGTTTGGAGCAGTGAAACCCTAGAATCCAAAGCTACGATACCAAATGTTATGAAACCAGCTCACAAAAAGATAGAAAAGATAGGTCAACGCCTTATAAATATGCCTCTTCAAGGGGGCAACCTCCTTTACATTACACAAATGAATAATTCTTAGATGATTCAAATGACAAAACCTCATTTCTATATATAGGAGTCTAAGGGGTCACAATATAACCAAAGTTGGCTTAACAATAATAATATAAAGGCACAAAAATAACAATAGTAGGATTCTATGGGGCACAATAATAACAATATGGGGACAATAGGGGCACAATAATAACAATAGTAATGGGGGAATCACTAGTATTATAGGGACCTAACAAATGTTGTTATCCCTATCCCACTTTTGCTAGAATCTGTTACACTTCAAAAAGCATCAAATAATCCAAAACCCTAACCATAAAAATCATATAAGGAATTTAAAACCTAGTAAATAGGAGGGAAAGGGGACAAACTCTCATTATATATATTTGATGTTCCACATTAGATAAACTATTAGGAGGACTAAAGAGATATCAAAGAAAAAGAGAAAAAGCGATATGTAAGGGGAAATATGAAAATGTCTCACACTCCATGATGATCTTAGTGATCTATATGTTTTCCATGTGCACTAATTTAATTAAAAAGAAAACCTCAATCCCTATTTTTTCTAGAGTTTTCCCACATTGAGCCTCTTTAGGGTAAATTGTGTTAACTATGATATATTAATGTCTTTTCTATTGCAATTTTATTTTACATCATAACAATTTAAAAAATGAGAACGTAATTCTTTATACTTATTCTGAATTACTAATAATTAAAAAGAATAATAGAACATGGTTAGTGGTCTCATTCTTCTAGCAATGAGTTTAACATTAATATTAATACTAGTAGAATATTTAACTTCATTTAAAAATGAAATGACAATTTTCTTTAGGCGGACTAGAGAGCAAATAAAGAAAATGCTTCAACAACTAGTATGATAATGGTTGGGGAGCAACAACTCTTTAATGGGAAGGTTTGGTCCCAAATGACTTCAAAGGTTACTAAACTAGTATAATTTTCAGCTTGCCTTAAATAGAATAATGTAAATCTAAGTATGAGTGTTTGCACATGATCATGCCTTCAAATATGAGCCTTAGGAGAGGAATAAATGTAGGTGTGCATTTATACTAAACAAAAACTTGCATGGTTTAAGAGAGGTAAAAAATGATGCATAATACCCTTATACAATAAGACCTTGGTTATACAATCTTGCATTATGAATTGGTCATGCACGATGAAGTTTTTTAATGCAACCTTCTGAGTTAGGGCCATTGCATAATGAGCATCGCAATAAACACACTAATGTGTTGATGCATTTAGGTAAAGTAGTAGAAATACAATTGGACTATAACCACCATATATTAGTATGTTTTAATGAGCTTGTCTCTTCTAACACTATATCATTAAACTACAAAAAATAAAGTATTATGTTTTGTCTAAATTTGTTTATTAATATTGTTCATATTAACATGTAATGTTTTACAATCCTTCATACCATATTTTACAACTTAATATAATAATATAATAAACATGTGTAATATTAATAATTAAGTTTAAAGTAATACAAAAAGCTTCTATACAATAAAATGTATAATATTAATAATTTATTAAATTAAATTATAAAAAAAAATAAAGTTAGTGGTGTAAAAATAATTGTATATATAAGATAAATAGAGAGAATCAATTTAGATTTATCTTCATTATTGATAAAAATAATTATTATTATTTAGATTTATCTTATAATTAATAAGAATAATTATTATTATTTAGATTTATCTTATAATTAATAAAAATGATTATTGTTTTTCTACTCATATAAAATTCAATTTCCACATTACAATTACAATTACAATTACAATTACAAAAATATCTTATCTTTACCATGAACTGGAATATCGTATCTTTACCCTGAACTAGAGCAGCATCAAATACTTAGTTAGATGCCAGCCTCAAAACTTAGTCCAGCCTGAAATACTTGGTTAGATAGAAACCTGAAGACATTCTAAATATTAACTAATAATAATTCTTATTTTGAGGCTCTATTTTTCGTAATTCCTCATCAAATTAATACATTTGACCACAAGGGATAATCCATGAAAATATGCATCTAACATCACGGATTATGTTTTCTTGATTAACATTGGCTGGTGGAGAATATTCACTGTTCATTTATGTACGTAGAAGTGTTCATTTATGTACGTAGAAGGTAATATGTTCATCAAATTAATACATATGACCATAGACAGTTTTTATTTCCACTTCTATAGCATTATAAATGTTATCTTACATGCGAGGGGAATAGCTATGGAGTGCCTTTTCTAGGCTCGCCCTCTCTCCGCGTGTTGTCACTCAGAAAAGAATGGCTATTCCCCTCACATGTCAGATAGCATTTATAATGCTATAGAAATAAAAATAAAAACTGCCCTATGACCACATAGTATTATTAATTAAAATATATAGAAGGATTATGCTCTCTTGACCAATTTATGGGTTATATTCATTTATGTAGGTAGAAGGTTGTACAAACATCTGTTTCAAACGCAGTAGTCTATAACGCGACTTTTTGAAAGGCTTTCCGGCAGATTTTTCCGGTCAAAATCCGGCAGCAATTCATTGGAATCCTAAGTTTGATAGCTATTTTTTGCACAATCAATGGCTCCCAGGGGTTTTCCAGGGCGCTGAATCCAAATATGCAATTAAAAAACCATTTTAACTGCTACAAATCAAGATTTAACCTCATTTCTTCTGCCGGATTCCGTCACCGGAATCTCCAAAAAGTCGCATTATAGACAACTCCGTTTCAAACTTTTCGAAAATCAAAGTACACGCAACTTTCTCGGCTTTCTTTTGACCATCTGCTCCAACGTACTGAGCTGCCCTAATCGCAGAGTTGGCGAATCACAATCAGTTAACGATATATCAGTGGAGTCGGTGGATTGAAATGAATCATATATTAGCTACAATTATTGTAATATTAGCAGATGTGTGGATTAAAATTAATTATATGAACCAATAAGCTAATGTATGTAAATGAAGAGTGCAATTACAATTACATTTTCTAATAGAAAATCATATCAATTAAAGGCCATGGTAAATTGAAATTAATTATATTAATAGCCAATGTATTTAAATGGAGAGCGCAATTACAATTACAATTTCTAATAGAAAATCATGAGTTAAAGCCAATGAATGAGATAAAGAATCCACATAATATAAAACGTAGAGCAGATCTGTTATCAATTTACATTTATTCAATCAATTGTGTGGAGGTACGTGTTGTCGTATCTCAGCGGCTATTAATTATTGTTTAAGTGTTTAATTAATTGTTGTGGGTTTGGCGTTGCTGCTTACTCACGAGCTTCACGTGTGAGTGTCTCTTTAGATAGGTTTATGAATTCCATCTATATATGTAGAGACTGACGGTGGAAAGGACTATGGTGAACATAATTTTATGAAATTTAATAATCATACTTGCTGAAAATGATTTATAAATTAATTAAATAAAAATTAGTTAATAATTTATTTTTTAAGTAAATTAGCACTAGGCAGATGTAATTACTTTAGCATTGATAGGGAGAGGATTCCCATAGATACCATAAGATGCCCTAGTAAACAAATAAATAAATTCTCATATTGAATTTGAAAGCTTAAAGACAATTAGTTTTTCAAAATTAATTTATGTATATTTATATTTATATTTATTAAATAAATATTAAAAATTAATTATTTTAAAAATAAAAAATATAAAAAATAAACCTTAAATAAGTATTTTTAAATATTTCTTTTTAAATCATCTACAAAAATACTATCTAACATTTTTAAAATTATTTTTTTTATATTAATGAAAATTATATTTATATAGGTAATTTTTAAAATAATTTTTTATATTAATAAAAATATATTTCATAATAAGTATATTTCACAATATATATATATAATTATTATTCTTATTTTTCCAAAAAAAAAAAAAAATTCCTAAATATTCCCAAAAAAATTTTGTAGGTTGCTTACAACATAAGCTTTTCTAGGGAAAGGAGTTAATACATATTTATGTTAAGGAAAATTAAACGGTTTTTCAACTAAAAAATAAAATACAATAACTAATAACTAAAAAAATTAAAAGTTAAAAAATCCCTTAACTCTTTTTTTTCTTTTACACTATTTCCCATGATGATGTATTTATAGGTATCACTACTAAGTGTGTCACACTCACCGCATGGAGTAAGTGTGTCACACTCACCGCATGGAGTTTGTTCTTTATTAGAATAAGAACTTTCATAAAAATGTATTATTTTTGTTGATGCTATGTTTATTTTTATGTTGATTTAAAATTAAATTATTGTGTTTTCACTAATATCATTTGAATTCTTAAATTCTTAAAGACAAGTAATAAGAAACCAAATACATGTTTGTAAGGATGTCCAAAAATGTGTATGAGAAATAGTAAAAGAAATGGACATAATTATATTACAGGATGAGCCATCCCAATAAGAACATGTATCATAAGTATGTAATAATTTATTTATTCTTTTACATACATTTAATTTAATTATTGCACAAAATATCAATTTTCACTTGTTTTGACGTGGAAAAGAAAACAAAATGGAAGTCATTCAACACATAAGACTAAATGTAAGAAAAGAGTTGGATAGTAAATTTTGTGAGTACTTTGGTTTTGGTTTTAGTTTTTATTTATTTATTTTTGTTTTAGTTTTTTAGTTTTTTGGTTTTTTTTAGTTTTTTTTGTTTTAGTTTAGTTTTAGTTTAGTTTTTGCTTTTTTTTTTTTGTTTTTACTTAAGGTCCCATATTTGTTATGACATTCATATAATTACATAACTAATTTACATCCATCCATAGATGTCACCTAATATAAGTGTTAATACACAAAGAAGGGCCAACCAACGAATTCATCAACATTGGGTTAAGTAATGGTTCTAAGTATATGTTGAAATATAAGGTGTTAACTGAACAATTTTAAAGTAGCTATGTTATTTAACTTCATTCATTTTATAATAGATGGAACAACAAAAGACACTTTTATTAATTAATCTGTGCATTACCATGGCATATATATAATTTTCCCATATTCTCATGGAAGATTCAAATACCATACCCTGGTTCACTACTAGTGTACTTGTAAACCTGCACAAACCTAACAACAAATCTTCTACTTAGGTTCTAACCTTAGCTTGAAACTCATTAAAAAGAGTGCATAAATATGTGAAAATTAGTGAAATGCCTAAGCATTTGGTATTTAAATGAAAATTAGAGTTTTGCACATGTTAACTTAAGCCATGTGCAACAATGTGATTACGCACACTGAATCCTTAAAGGGGTTTGCAAGAAAACAAATATAAGTTAAATAGGACGGTACAAAAGCCATTTAAGCACACATTAGCTAGCAAGTATACTCATTACAGCTAAAATATTTACAACATCATATAATATAATTTTATTTTTATTTTTAATTAAATATATATTAATTATATATATATATATATATATTATAAAGAAAATAACAATACCCTAGGTAATGTTTATAGCCATATAGCTCATATAAACAACAAATAGCACATAAAAGCAACAAATACCCATTTTAGGGTTTTATTTAAAGGGGAACACATAATTACATAAAAATATACAGATAAAATATAACATTTCCTGAGGAATACTTATTTTCATAAACTGTCTCACTCGCTAAGAGCTCTCCATGTTCCACCCAGCCATAGATCACATGGTTCATAGACTCTCAATTTCGGGTCACCTTCGAGGTAGGGCTTCAAATCCTAAGTAATAGTATAAACCATGCAATAAACATTGTCTAGGGTATCGACCCCAACAACCCGAGTCTTTGGCCACAAGCTCTCACTCCCTTGAGTTGCGTCAATGTGGTTCCTTACAGTCAACAAGGAATAGTCTTAGCCTATGGCTTCTTGACCTCTACTACTCACGAGTGTCCAAGTTCTAGCAATCCAAAACGAATAATCCCGTAGTCGTTATGTGAGTCCAAATTAGGACTCACTCACTAACACCAAACTGAGTCTACACTAGAATTCTATGGGAATCAAGCCATAAGAGCCACCGGGCTCTTAGTGTTAGGTCCCTACAATACTAGTGTAGACGCTATAATGTTATTGTTGTGTCCAATAGAAGCACACTATTGTTATTGTTGTTCCCTTACATTATTATTGTTATATAGGCCCTAATTATATTATGACCCTTCATACTCTTATATATGCCAAGGAGGCCTTGTCATTTGAATCATCGAAGAATTGTTCATTTATGTGAAGTGAAATGAGGTTTCCCCTCGAAGTGGCTTATTATCAAGTCATTGATATACATTTTCTTATGTTTCTGTAGTATTTTGATCTGGATACATAACATATGGTATCAAAGATCTTGATCCTAGGGTTTTCCTTCTTCAAATGGGTCATCGTGGCATTTTCACTGTAACTTTTTTTCTTGAAGATTCTAACCATGAAATTGTTACCATTTCAATGGGAAATATTGATGAAAATCTGGTTAAAACTTTAGATCTTGGTTCGCTATACTTTCAAAGGTATCATTCAAAGAAGTTATGGCTTCTATATGCTCCAAAATTCAGTATTGAAGAGGTATCTCGGGGAATATTGTCAACTTTCTCTTTGAGCCTCATATTTGAATTCTAGAAAAATTGACTAAAATTGCATGGATTGTAGTTTTTGGGTACATGTTTCAAGGTCGAAGCTTAAAATAGTGGCACGTGGAAGCCTGTACAAGTTCGCTTTACTGAACCAGTCCAAAATCAAGTCATCATGGGAGAATTGGCATAGATTTACTTTGAAGAATCCAATCTCCTCAATATGACTTGTGGGTTTCGAAAGAATACACAAAGATCTACCTCAGGATGAAATTTTAGACATTGGGAGGCTTAAATGATAAAGATATAATAATTTCAAGGTCAGCTAGATCACCAAGCTCAAAATCAACCTCTCAAAAACAAAACAAAAAGTGTGTATTTTTAAAATTGCATAACTTTTGTTTTAAATATCAGTTTGAAGTGATTCAAATAACATAGTGAATCTTATATATCATTATTTTATTCCAAAATGAATTCCAAAAAAAAAACTTACACAACCATTAAACCCCCATAAATATCAACTATGATGTATGAAGAAGAGAAATAAATGCAGCATGATATATCAAAATTACAATACCAAGTGCAATAAGTTGTGCTCACATAAAGAGAAAAACAAAGATGAACCGAAATAAATGATGAATAGTTTAAAAGAAAACATAAAATGGAACATGGAAGGTTTAATAAAAGACATAAAATAGGACATAAAGGGGGACATGAAAGGTTTGAAAGAAGATATGGAAGGTTTGAAGGAAGGTTTGACAAAATTGCTACAAGAAAGGCTTCCTAATGGTGACAAAGTATCCCATGAAAATGATGATGAGAACAAAAGGCATGTGAGTCATGTTTTTAGAGAATCCAACTTTGGGTTGAAGAACAAACATATCCCAAATATCGATATGATGAAATTTGATGTCAAGGATTCAGTAACATGGATACTACAAATGGAGTAGTTTTTTGATCTACAAGATGTGCAACATGCACAAAAAGTAGAATTGCATATCTATAATTAGAACCCAATAAGTTTGTGTGGTATCGTCGATTTTGTATTCGTAAATCATGTGTCACATGGACAAAATTTATGAAGGAATTGATAGCACATTATAAGCATACAAAGATAAATACCTTCTTTAAACAATTGATAAATCTCAAACAAAAGGGGTTAGTTGTGGAGCACATTGAGAATTTCCAATGATTGAATATCAAGGTAACTAATATTCCAAAAGAGCATCTAACTTATGTCTTCAAAGGGACATTAAAGGATAACATCCAACATGAGTTTCACCTTTGGGAACTTAAGTCATTGGAGAATGTGTTCAGGGTGGCGAGAAATGTTGAAAGCAAAATTATGGAAACAAGGAGGTCTACCACTCACAACTATAAACATGGAAGTATTTTCGCTCATAGCCTCCCACAACCTACAAGGTTGACACCACAATAATTGGAATAAAAAACAGAAAAATGGTGTTCTTGTAGTTATGATAGCAAATACACTAAAGGTCATAACTGTGCTAAGAAGAAATTATTTTACATAGATGTGAAGAGGGGGAAGAAAAGGAACAAGAAATGTCAAAAGAAGAAAATATACACTAGGAATCGATCCCAAGGGTTGAAAAAGAATTACTAAATCCGACCATATCTTGTAATGCATTAGTGGGAATTACTGCTCCTCAAGCTCTCAATATAGAAGGACATATCAAGAATAAAAAGGAAATAGTGTGGTTAGATTCAGGTGGTACGCACAATTTTATTCATTATAAGATAACCATGGATTTGAATAAGGAGGAACTATAAATTTCTCAGGGTAGTTCCATAATGTCAATCTAATGATGGGGGTATACGTGTTGAATAGTCTGATGATTTCATTCCAATGGGTGGTGTTAACATTGTATCAAGAGTCTAATTGTTACAATCTTTGGGGATGATAACTTTTAATTTTCAAGAAATTTTCCTGAAATTTTTCTGGGAAGTAAAGGAAATTGAACTAATGGGTATTTCATGGAAACCTGGGAATATAATCAGCTCTAATAGCATGACAAAGCTTTTGAAGAAGGAAAAACAAGGGGCAATTTTGCAATTATGTTCACTAGATGTTTGAACATCTAAGTCATACATTTCTCCAAACCTCCAAAGCATCATTGAAAATTGTTCCAAGGTATTTGAGACTCCCAAATGTCTTCCACCTATTCCCAATCATGATCATGTTATTCACTTCATTCTAGGAAGTTTTCCTCCAAACATCAGACCTTATAGATATCCCTATGCCTAGAAGAATGAAATTGCACATATGGTTGCAGAAATTCTAGAGGTAGGTATAATTCAATCGAGCCAAAGTTCTTTATCTTCTTGATTAGTATTGGTACATAAGAAGGATGGATCATGGCGTATGTATACGAATTATAGAGAGCTCAACAATATCACTATTAAGGATAAATTTCTTCTTCCCGCCATTGATGATTTGTTGGATGAATTACATGGAGCAATTTAATTCAGCAAGATGTATGTTCATTTAGGATATCATCAACTTAGAATCAAGGCGGAGGAAATTCCAAAAACAATATTGAAAACTCATGAAGGTAATTAAGAATTTTTGGTCATACATTTTAGCTTACTAATGCACCTTCCCCATTTAAAGGTTTGATGAATTTCACTTTCAAAATCTTCCTTAAAAAAATTATGTTAGTCTTTTTTAATGATATATTAAACTACAACAAGTTTTGGAAAGACCATATTCAACATGTTGATAGGGTGCTCAACCTATTAGAGGAGAAATAATTATATGAAAAACCCTCCAGATGTTTCTTTGAGGTATAGGAGGTGGAATATTGGGGTCATATTGTATCTCATGACAGTGTTAAGGTAGAACGGAAAAAAATTAAAGTCATCAAGGAAGGGAAAATTCCCGCACCCTTCAGGCATAACCGAGGATTTGTTGGGTTAATAGGGTATTACTGAAATCTTGTTAAGAAATATGGGAAAATAGAAGCACCTCTAACAACATTATTAAAGAAATATCTAGTGTCTTGGACTCCATAAGCAATTAAGGCATTTTAACACCTTAAAGAGGCAATGTGTTAAGCCCTGGTCTTACCTACACCGGAATTCCAAAAAACCTTTATTGTGGAATGTGATGCCTCAGGAAATGGAATTTGTGTTGTTTCAATGCAAGGAAGAATACCCATTTCTTTTGAAACTCGTCTAATCAAGGGAAATATTTTATAGAAACTTATTTATGTAAAGGAAATGTTTGAAATACTATATGCCCTGAAGCAATGGTGCCCTCACATAATGGGAAGACACTTCAAGGTAAAAAATAATCATGATAGTATTAAATACTTCTTGTAACAAACATTATCTTTAGAAGAGTAGCAAAATGGGTCACAAAGATGTTGGGTTATGACTTTGAAATCATCTACAAAAATGGAAGAAAAATGTTTTTGCAGATGCATTCTCAAAAAAGGATGAGGATGTGGAGAGATTTCTCTGTTCAATTTCTATTGTCTAACATGATTGGATAATTGAAGGAAGTTATGAATGGAAGAATGATGAAGAGGTGTGAACACTCATTTAAAAGTTGCAGTAAGATCCCAATGCATCTAATACATTTATTTAGAAAAATGATTCATTATGGTAAAAATATCACTTATATGTATGTAAGAACTCCCAACTCAAATAAAAGGTTCTTTTGGAATCACAAACTTGTCTAATCTGAAGGTACTCTACATTTTTAAAAACTTAACACATGATCAATAATCATTTTTTTTGGGATGACCATAAATCTGATATTCAGAATTTTGTGGCATAATTTTTGGTTTTGCAAGAAATAAAGTCTAGAAAATTAAGACTCGAGGTCTTTTATAACCGTTAACCATTTCAAGTTAGTCTCAGGAGGATGCCTCAATGGATTTTATGACAAGTCTACCCAATTTCAAAGGAAAGAGTTTCATCACAGTGGTAATTGATAGACTTGCCAAGTATGCACACTTTTGTCCACTATCTCAACCTTTCGTATGTAGTGCAGTCACTACTACATTTGTGAAAACAATTCAAAAGCTAATTGGAAACCCAAAGATTATTGTGAGTGATAGAGATCCCATTTTCACTAGATTTTTTTGGACATACTTATTTTCTTGTCTTAGTACCCATTCGGCTCATAGATCATCTTATGATCCACAATCTAATGGGGAAAATGAGGGTGTAAATATTTTTAGAAGGATATCTTTGCTGCTTTGTATATGATAAACAAACACAATAGGTCAAGTGGTTACCTCTTGCAGAATGATGATTAAAAATTCCTTCCATATAGTAGAAAGAATGACCCCATTTATGGTAGTTTATGGATATCATCCACCTTCCATCACATTGTCTCTAAGAGACAACTCTAAGGTTCAATAAGTGGAAGATCAGATCAATCATCAATAACAAGTTCTCCAACTATTAAAGGATAACCTAACTCCCGTGCATAATCAAATGAAACAACAAGCAGATCAACATCACAGTGAAATAAGTTTTGAGGAGGGCCATTATGTATTTTTATGGCTACTACCATACAAACAAATGTCCTTGAATAAATCTAATAAGGATACCAAATTATCACCAATTACTATGGCCCTTATAAGGTGTCGCAAAATATTGGTACTATGGTATACAAATTGGATTCGGTGACATCTTCGCGAGTACAACCAATTTTCCATGTTGCATGCTTAAATAGGGTTATAGGTGGCAAGATCCCTGTTGAAACTATATTTCTATAACTTGATGAGGAAGAAAAAATCATATTAGAGCCTGAATAAATCATGGAGATAAGGATTTGACAACTACATAATCGATCAATTTCAAAGTATCTCATTAAGTGGAAGAACATACCTGCTAAAGGTTTCACATGGGAGGATGGGTGTTTTATACAAAAACATCCAGAACTATTCAAACATTAAGGAAAACACTTTTTTGAATGAGAGGGGCATTTTAGGTCCCTATAATACTAGTGTAGCCCCTATATTATTATTGTTGTGCCCCATATAATTCCAACATTTTTATTGTTGTGCCCTTACATTATTATTGTTATGTAGGCCGTAATTATATTTTGACCCTTTAGACTCCTATACATACCAAGGAGGTCTTTTCATTTGAACCATCCAAGAATTATTCATTTATGTGAAGTAAAACGAGGTTCCCCCCCAAAGTGGCTTATCATGAAGTTCTTGATCTATATTTTCTTATGTTTATGTTTTATTTTTATATGGGTGCATAAGACCCAGAGCCATCAGGGCTCACATAAAGGAGGATGCATCCAATTCGGTATAGTTAATTAAATAACCACACCCTATCTAGTTATACATTTCCACCCTCAAGTCTCCTCGGATATTCATAACTAGAGCCACCAAGCTCCTGAATTTTCTCAAGCTCACAAAACTATAGAACCAAGCTATAGAACTAGAATACATCCATTCAGTATGTTTAACTAAATAACGCACCTCAACTAGTCTTAGTGTCCAACCCACAGGATTCACTGAATAGACAGTCACCATGATTGAATAATTCAATAACTAAATAATCCCCAATGTCATATTAGACTTATTTGTATGCATGGATTAAGTTTTCTGTGTGGCGCCCTCCGAAGCTATGTAGGTCGTGGGTGCACTTTTCACCAAAACACCCAATTGTTTCCTTTGTCTTTGTAGTTGCACCATCCATAATATTTTCCATGGATTATGCTCCATAATCAGTCTATCTTATTATTAATAATGTTTAAATACATCTTAATTACAAATATAGGCTCTATAGCCTAACAAACATTAAAGGTATATATATATATAAACATAGGCATGCTACCCCACAATATATTTAGCATCCTTACATGGGCATATAGGCCAAATAATATAAATTGACTCACCAAACTATATCATATGTATCTGGCTCACCATCCTGAATGTCACAGTCCTTAGACCCATTACATAGGCACTATGGCCTTAAAATTCCATAACTCGGCCCACCAGACTAATCAAATGCACACTTCCAAAGACACCCCAGCCTCAATACCCACATGCATGCATCAAATCTGTTACAATTTGCTATAGCCTAGCATAACACTTATTATTCATGTTATTTAATCCTATTTAACTTGTCATTAGTTTTGCCATAACACTTATTATGACACCATAACAATTGTTTTGCATACTTGTCAAGACCTATCATAAGACTTGTCATAACTTGAATACAAGATCTATTATAAAACACTCAACATATGTGATAAAGCCACCTATTTTTACTTGTAATGATCTTGTCACCTACTTATGACAGGTATTTTACAACTTGTAAGGTACTTGCCCCCTCCCAGTGACAAATCTACTTGTAGTATATTGTACCTATTATAATGAGCATGAAAATAAGGCAAAAAGGAAGCTCACTCCAAAGATTTGAGTGGAATAATAGGATGCATCTTGTTTCAAGATTGATATAAATGACCTAAGAAAAGTAGGAAGTAGTGTCAAAGTATCTGGAAATGGAAATGCACTGATTGCAATAATCTCTCTAAAAGGTGATGACAGGTTTCCAAATGGAGGTAAGGTTGATGCAAATGTAAGAGTTTGAGCATGGCTACAAGGTTAGAAAGTAAAATTATGGCAAGCAACATCATGATAACATCTGAGTAGGACAATGAGGACTGTGATAAAGCAACATGAAAAAAACATGGAGACCTCTATATGAAATGTTGGCAAAAAATAATAGAGAAAGGGAGGAATGAGGCTCAATTTTGATGTCATGAAAGGTACTAAAGAAAATCAAAATATTCCTTTCATGAAAAGGATAGTTCATTACAAGCTATCCTTGATTGAGTTCACTTAGATATTCACTAATTTTTGTTAATTTAAAGCACTTATCGAGAAATATATTGCCAGGAAAGTTAAATCTCAGAAGCGATAACAATCGAGACTGTGTCGAATGAACTCAAGAACTTTTGTGCAACATAAGGCATTCGAGAGGAGTTGATAGCACCTTATAACCCACAAAAAAAATGGGGTGAATGAAAGGAAGAACAAAGGTATTGTGGGAGTGGCACGAGCGATGTTGCATGATCAAGGCCTGCCATTACACTTGTGGGTTGAAGCATGCAACACAATTGTTTATTTTCAGAATAGAAGCCCTCATCAAATCCTCATGATGAGTACACCAGAAGAGGATTTTTTAGGGAAGAAACCAAATGTGGCACACTTAAGGATCTTTGGTTCATCAGTCTACTACCATGTTACCAAAGATGCATGGAAAAATCTATGAAGAGAAGGCCATGAGATGTTCCCTTGAGAGGGAGCTTCAGCTACATGAAGTTGAGGAGATTTTAGCTCCAAAGGAGGAACCTCAGGATGATGTGGAGCAGCCACATGCGGAGGAGAAGATATTGGAAAAACCCACTCATGCATATACTTACATAGATGGGAGAAAGTGCACCAGAGAGTATGACAGGTTATTTCATGATGCTAGAGATAATGTGGGCGTACCCACATCACAACGTGGGCAAAGGAGGTCACTAGAGAGGTACACTAGCTACATGGATCTGATGAGTGAGAGTGTAGAGATTGAGACATCCTCATTCAAGGAAGAAATGAAGCAACCAATGTGGGTTAATGCCATGGTTGAGAAGTATGAATCCATTATCAGAAGCAATATTTGGAAGGTGGTCGCAAGACCAGCAAACAAGTCAGCGGTGAGTTCCAGATGGATTTATGAGGTAAAACTAGTAAAAGATGGGAGTGTAGAGAAACACAAGGCCAAATTTGTGACTAGAGGGTTCTTTGAGGTGGAAGGAATTGGTTATGATTATAATTTTGATATTGTAGCAAGGTAACAATGGGATGGAAGATACATCAGATGGATGTAAAGACAACATTCCTCAACAACATGATTGATGAAGAGGTGTATATTGAGAAGTGTGAAGGATTTGATACCTTCAAGAGAGATTTGCATGTGTGCAGACTCAAGTGAGCATTGTATGGACTGAAACAAGCACCCATGCTTGGTACAGTAGGATTTCTAGCTATTTCATTGGGTTCGGATTCACCAAAAGTGAAGCAAATGTGAACCTTAACCATATTGTGGTTTGATCTGAATTGGATCATTATATTGTTTGTAATCTACCATGATCCATTTGGAGTGGAAAAAGTGGAGGAATCAGGTCATGGGACTATTTTTATAGGGGGATCTAGTTTGGTGAAACAGGGTTTAAAACATTCTAGGATAGTTTTGAGGCATCAAACGATGTTTTTTGGGGGTAAAAATTTACTACTTTGGAGCCACGCCTTTTAATCCTATTCTACACATGAAAATGTTTCCAATAGCACATGAATCACATCAATCGGATTTCGTCTGCAAAAGTTATACCACTCAAAAGTTGACCTTATTTTCACACCTATATTTCGGGAGGATACCATGTCAACCCCCATTATTCATGGAGAAGGGGCTAGCCATGCGTTTGTGATGTAAAATAATCTAAATGAGTCTATTTTGTAACTCTAGTAGGCTATCGTGCTATGTTATAATTGAGGCACTATGAGGAAGAGGCATTCCATTCTTTCAAGAGAATTTTGTTCCATAGTTGAGAAAAGATAGCCAGGAGAGATAGGAGGTAGAGAACACAAAGAGGATCTATGCACTATAGCAACCCATAGGTCGCAGACATTACTTCTTTGTATCTGCAACCATATTTCCAGATAGACAAAGGGAGCGAAGCAACTACAATTTCTAGTTGGGTTTTCTCCCTAAAGGCTTTCCCAGAGACATGTCATGTGTATTATGTGCATGTGAGATTATTATGTTGTTCTCTATTTTTCTTCTTGATTTAATTTTACATGCATGCACTAATTACAATTAATTTTACATATCTAGAAATTAAATAAAACTGCAATAGTGTAGAATCTCATATTTTTAATATAATGTTATCGAATCTATTCTGGTGAACTGTCTAGTGGAATATCCACGACAGTTTATGGATCATGGTTGAAGGTAAATTGTTGATAATTATTTTATATGTCAACGATTTCATTTTGATAGGTGATGAGAAGTTGATAAATTCTTGCACAGAGGATCTTGCAAGAGAGTTTGAGATGAAGGACTTAGGGCTCATGCATTACTTTCTTGGTAGAAAAGTATGGCAAGGAGATGAGGAACTGTTTGTCTCTCAGGGCATGTATGCCAATGAGATACTGAAGAAGTTCCACATGGATAGAAATAAACCCATGGAGACTCCTCTATCTAGTAACTAGAGGAAGGAGGATGCTACCTCAAGTGAAGTAGTGGAGGCTACTATTTATAGACAGCTTGTGGATTCACTTATGTATTTGGTGAACACATGACTAGACATGTTGTGGGTTCACTTATGTATTTGGTGAACACACGACCAGACATGTTATGTGTTGGTCGGATAAATCATTCTTACGGACAAGGCTGATCTCCCTAGTATCAAAAGATATCTAGCAACAAGCAAGACAAGTAAATCTACCTTTCTCTATACATATTGCGATTCATTAATAAAAAGTAAAGAGGTGTTTAGACCCTACCTTAAGTCCAATGCTAGTTTGTGGCAACCATGCTTCAACTGTCCGAAAGAGTTTCCTTTTGAGAACCGACAATCACAAACAAGCACACATCAAATAACACCTGCATAGCTAATATAATAAATCATGTTCATTATGGTGATCAAGGAATTCATAAAATAAACCATAAAACACATCTTATTGAGAAAAATAAACTTGATTGTATTAACTTTGAAATAGAAGAACTTTACAACCTTTGGTGCCTTGATGCTGTAGAAGCTCTTCCAGGGTCCGAAACATGAATCTCCTCTACTTTGACAAGCCTCACACTCTTCCAAATGAGATCAAAGAGGTACGTAATCTATCCTCACAAAAGCTCAATTAGGAAGACTAAGTTCCAGTAGCATTTCACCTCAGAAATATTCAGCTTTTAATCTCCTCAGTAACCAGCCCAATGCTTCATTTTATAGTGCAAAGGAAGGAGGTTACAGGTCCACCTATGAAGGGATAGCGTCCTCCTTCAAAGGGATAAGCTCCTCACATCAAGGGGTTAGCTCCTTAAGGTATGGGATGCATGAACCTTTAAGGAGCGAACTTGCCACCTCAAGATTCCCTCTAGAAGCTTCCAGAAATGACTCAAAGTGAGATTTTAAGAATGTACTTGCGCCTTTTTAACTTTTACAGGGGTATGCACCCATAACACAGAGACAGAATGATCAGGTGCGTAGGGGACATGACCAATAGGTGCGGGACCATAGGTAATGCTAAGAGAAAGTGCAGAACCAGAGTTTTAGAGACTTTTAAGGGATTTCTCTTATTTTCAAGCTTGATATGAAGAACTGACACTTAAGACTTGCAAAGGAGGAAATTATGAGTGGTGATAGACTCACACAGATTACAGAATGTCAAGGTGACAATTTTTGTGCAACAGATTTCCCCCTAAAGTGCGAAGTATATAATAGATGAAGATAGCATTTGTCATCTAAGAAGAGTGAAGTACTTTATCATTTCAAGGATCATCCTTTGGACACCTTGGTCAGAACCTGTAAAAACATTCAATGCAAAATATATATATATGTGAACATATCATCACTGAGGTAGGCATTCCCATACTCAGATCAAAACTGAGTAGAAAACTATCTAAACTACTCTGATACAGGAATGATTTTGTAATACATCATGAGTATAGACATATGTAGACACAGTATGGGCGCAACCATCTATTTATGAATAGTCCACTGTATTATGAATAACAAAATTCCTCGCAGCCTGGATGGTAGAAACTAGATCCAAGGTCTTGATTTCTGCTTCCCAAACTAGTACGATTCTATCTATGTGAATGAATGTGTCGAAGTCGAACATGGTAGAAACCACTTGATTACCAGTCAATGATGTAAGTTGTTAACAAGTGTGAGAGGAACCACCAATAATGTCAATGGCTCTCAAAGTACTCAGTACAATCCATGAAATGTGAATGAATGACTTGATGTCGAACACGTCACAGAATCCTTTGATCGAAGGTCAATGATGCACCCCGTCGTCAAAGGTGAGAAACCTACCATTGAGGCATGTAGATTCCAAGGTATTGACAATTTCTAGATCATATTTCTAGATAATGAGTCGGAGTCGATAGAAAGCGATCTGTCATAGGCAAGCCCGTAACACGAAATCATAGATCAAGTCTGAAGAAATATATTTGGCAAGAACTAACTTAGGGATGGTCAATGATGGATGACAGATATTTTGTAGGTGAACGGTTTATTTGCATAGACCTATTGAACACATAACGACACTATAGATGGCTTGGTGACAATTGACCTAAAGCTAATACTCGAAAACCGGTTGAAGACTTTCAATGTGGCTTGATTAACTGTTAGGTAAAGGATTTCCCAGCCTAGGTGAATAAAAGTGTCGTGTTCAAGAGTGATGGAAAGTTTTTCAAACACAAAGTACAACAAACAGGTTCATTTTTTCTCTCTTTTCCCCCACCATTTGTGGCAAGTACCTCTTTATTTTTGACAAGCTTGAGGAGGATAACATTTTCTTGGTTATAAGCTCATCCTTCGGATGAGTCCAAGTTAGTTTAGATTCGAACCCTAAGAAGGAGTGGTTTGTTCCTATTTGTAATTGAACAGGTCCTTTACTGTTAAATTTTAACGAGTCCAGTATAGGATAAACTTGGCGTTTTTCAATTTTAGGGAGTCAGAAGAAAAACTTAAGAAAACTCCATGGTTATCCTTTTTCTTAAATTTGTGTCTCCCAAGCCCGAAAAAGTATAAAATAATACTTGAGAGAACCGCTTGATCATTACGATCAAGGAGTACTTTTCATAATTAGTGCCTTCAATCTGAAAAAAGTAAAAAAGCGATCGAAAACATGTCGTTTTATTACCAATATCGAACTCAAAACGACAAAAGTCCGGCAATATTTTCATGTTTATACGGTTAGAAAAGATTTGTAGGTAGACCATCTTTTTAATCTCGTTTTAACGAGTCTAAAATAAAAAACTCGGCAATATTTTCATATTTTACGAGTCAGAAAAGAGCTTAAAGAGGACTCCTATGTGTTTTTGTTGAAAATGACCAATTTCGCTTGAATACCCAATATTTTGCACAAAAATTGCAAACATTACTCATATGTATTTTAAAAATAATAAAAATGTACCAAAAGTGACCTTTTCAAAGTAAAAAATAAATAAATTAAATTTATTTATTCAAAAAATCTTATAAAAAGGGCTTTTACAAGTTCATTTTCACGGTTTGGCTTTGGAGTAAAAAGTAAGAGCTTTTGGTAAGAAAACTTCCTGTGGAGATTGTGGAAAATCCGACCGTTGGAATCGAGAACCGTCTTCTCCAGGTAATCCACGTTGTCCCTGAATTGCATTTCATCCATTTAAAATTTTGTTTTAGGCTTTAAAAATTGATTTTTAAAGGAAAATTTGGGCAAAAAATCGCCCGCGGCAATTGAGCAGGTGCCCTATGTGGCCCCTGCGCACCTCGATTTTTCCATGCACATGGAAAAGTTAGGGTGCTACACTTGTCCTTAAGGAGAAGTGCGCAACTATGCATTGTCTCTAAAAGGATGGGTGCGAACCCCGCGGAACACGGATTTAAAACCCTAAATTCTTCATTTTTGCCCATAGATTTTGAATTGAAATGTTCCAAACCACCTATTTTGCAATGTAGGTACACAGGATGCTTATTTGGTGGGAAAGAGAGCACGAGGATGTGGATCAAACTGCATTACTCCATCCACCTTCATTACAGGCATTGAGAGCATGCGGGTTATTTCAATTTTGGACCATACCTGGCATGAGGGCACAGGTAGACTTTCTACAATGGCTGGTGGATAGGTGGAGCACGCAAGACCAGTGCTTCATTATTGGTGGCAACCGGCTCAAAATTGAGCTGGATGACATATACTTTTTGACTGGCTTGCCCAAGATAGGCGAGGAATTATCTCTGTTCGAATCTAGGCTAGGTGGCTAATCTGTCGCTAGTCTCCGACTAGAGTTTTGTAATAACCAAATTGCAGACAAACGGATAGATGTTAAAACCATCTCCCATCCTGAACTAAAAGTGATCGCCTTTACTGTTACCATACTCTGAGGGAGTGCAGCATTGCATCTAGCTACAAGTTCCTAGATGCGCATGGTAGTAGACTGCTTCCAAGGCACCATCTTCAAATGGTGCGATGCTGTATTGGCCAATGTGAAGGGCCAATTGACTAGGGCAAAGAATGGACAGCTAAAGAACTTTGGATATGGTTATTTAGTTGTCAGCTTTGCCCTAGAGAGGGTACCTATGTTGGTTCCACAACAACTTACTGTTGAGGCTGGACTTCCCCGAGATCCTAGGGTTATGCGTTGGGTTGCAGTCATGGCCTGCCATCCTGAGGAGGGTACCGAGGTTGTTTAATTCACACTCGAGTATTTTCATTGGTTAGAGAACCAACTCTTTGTGATTCAGGATTTTCCATACACTGGGATGGATTATTGTGGTGATCCTGACATGGCTCTTCCACCAAGAGAGCAATGGGATGATAGAGGTAAAATTGTTTTCAACATTTTCAATTATATATATATTTTGTTTTTTAAATCGTCCCAAAACTAATAGTAAAAAGTTTTTAAATTCAAATGTGGGTCCACGGAGACCAACCTCTCTCAAGCCTTATGATCAAAGGCAACCAGTTGCCGCAGCACCAGCCCCACATGACCAATCAACAGAGACCTTGGCCGAATTGTAGGGTCATCTAGAGCGCTTGACAACAGATATTCCGGAGACCAGCATAGATGACATTCCTCTTAGACTTCAGCGCTATGTGATTGGGGTCCCAGGACCTTTTAGGAGGTTCTTTTGTAGGGTGGCCCGATCAGTGGTGTCTTATCATGATCATCACTAGTGATAGGATGATTGCCTTGTAGACTCATTTTTGGACTTTTTGTGCTATCATTTTTGTGGATCATAAGGTGTTTCTCAACCTATGATCAAAGATGATGTATATTTTAATACACTCCTATGCTATGCTATATTACTATTATTGGTTATCTTGCAAAACATGTTATGGGATGTTTTAAATTTATTGTTTGATTTAATGCAAATGTCTATTTAACATTCGAGAAGCAACTGCATCTACTAATGTATTTAAATATCTTGGAATGTGATGATATTCGATGTAATCAAATTCTCGTTCCAAGAGACGGACTCTCAAAAATAATCGTAATAAAACTGGATTTCTAATGGCATAAACTCTATTAACCTGTAATACAACGAGTTTCGAATCTAATCTAACAATAAAACTCCGAATTCCAAATGAAATGGATTCGGATGATAACTCAATCACTTCATTGTATTTTGCAATGTTGTTCGTTGTTTGACCAAGGCTTACCCCATGCATAGATACTAGCTTGTCAGAGGGCGAATAGATAACCCAAGTTGTGGAAGAGATGTTCCGTGTACTATGACAAGCGCCATCAGCAAAACCGATGTATGTTCGGAGAGGCGTCAACATCTGAAATATCAAGAGTAAAATCAAGATAAGCAGGAATAATAATGAAAAACACTCTTTGAAGTAAAGCACACATTCCTAATCTAAAAACACACCAAACGTAGAAAGAAACTAGTCTAAAAAATCTCCACGCTAATCTTTTAAGCATAATATCGCTTTAGATAAGCCCATTCCTAGGTTTACCTAAAGAGACACCATCAAAATCTTCTAATTCATACACCCCTTTTTCCAGCTTTCGCTTGACAACATATGGACCATGCCACATGGGTACAAATTTGCCAGCCCCTAGCTTATCGTTTGCTTAATCGTAAAGTAAGACTAGGTCTCCTTCCGAAAAATTGCGGGGTGTAACATTCCGATCATACTGAGTTTTAATCCTTTTGGCATGAGTTTCGACAACTAATGCAGCATTACGTCGATTCTCATCTAATTGAGTTGAGTATAATAAACATTTTTCCTCTTCGGAAGTGGTTGGTAATAATTGTACGACAATTTGTAATGACGGGATTTCACATTCAATGGGTAACACTGCCTCTAAACCGTAAACCAGTGGAAAGGGAGTAAAACCTGTTGATGTTTTGACTAAGGTTTGGTATGCCCAAAGCACTGAAAATAACATGTTATGCCAATTTGACCTATGAATCCCAATGATTCATCAGATCATGGTGACTAGAACTTTGTTGATTGCTTCAACCAGACCATTTGCCTATGGGTAATATGGAGTGGAACTATCATGACACAGGCCAATCTGATCTGTAAGTTCAGTCATCATGATGTTTCGAAAATGACTCCCATGGTCAGTGATAATCACTTGAGGAACACCAAACCTAGCAATTATATGATTGAAAATGAAAATCACAGCAGTTTTGCCGTCTGCCAAAAATGTAGGCATCGCCTCGGCCCACTTGGTAAAATAATCTACCGCAAGGATGATATACGCATGGCCCCTGGCCAAGTGAGGGTTACATGTAATAAAATCGATACCCCATTTTGCGAATGGACCAACGACAATTATAGGGTGGAGAGGAGCAAGGGGAGTGCGCATCTTACGATAAAAAATTTGGCAATTGTGGCATTTTTGGATTGTGGTTATACAATCTTTGAATAAGGATAGCTAGAAATAGCCAGCGCACAAAATATTTTGGGCTGTGGCATACCCAGACATATGACCGCCACACGCTCTAGAGTGATAGTCATTAAGAACCTTTCCAGCCTCGTCATGAGTAAGACAACGACGGAAAACAGAATCCACCCCATGACGATAAAGAATATCTCCAATAATAGTGTAAGGTTGGGATTGGAAACGTATTTTCCGATGCTGAGATCGTGAAATGTCAAGCTGAAAAGATTGGGTCTGGAGATAGACAATGATATCTCCATACCATGGATCAACAGTGCTGATAAGGAACATGGATTCATCTACAATGGGTTCTTCCGCCACATGTTCGGTATCAGCACGAGGGAAGTCACACATCAATTCCGCAAAAACCAAAGACTTCTTTGACTTGGCCTTTTCAAATTCCAAGTCAAATTCCCACAGGATGACAATCCATTTGGAATAGTTGCCCCCTAGCAATTGTTTAGTCAAAATGTATTGCATATGGTTACAGTCAGAAATGACCGTGGTTTTGCGTAACAAAATGTAATGACGAAATCGCTGAACAACTTGTACTGCTGCCAAGGCCAGTTTCTCCACATGTGAATATTTTAACTCAGTCAGAGTTAGATTCAAACTAAGATAATAGATCACATGTTCACTTTTGAATTCATCCTATTAAACTAAAACCATCCCAATGGTGGAATGGGAAGCAGCGACGTACAAGAAGTAATCCTGGTTGTAGTTGGGAGGATGAAATAAAGGTGCATGGGTCAACGCTTGTTTAAGTGCATTGAAAGATTTGTCAGTAATCTTGACGTAGTTAGGAATGAAACGACGTAAAAAGTTTGCTTTCCCTTGCAAACTCTGGAGTAGGCAAAGAGTCGAAGGAGGTGGTAACTTGACGATGGCTTCAACCTTCGAAGGATCGACACGAATGCCAGCTTTGGATACAACAAATCCTAGTAAACGACCCATTTCTATACAAAAAACACACTTGTGTGGATTTAGCCTAATCCGATAATGCCTACATCTCATAAAAATTACTTGTAAATGAGTGAGATGGTCGGCTCTACATAAAGAATGGGTAGGTAAATCATCGAGATAAGGCTGCACAATGTGCTTGATGTCATGAAATGCATAAGACATAGCCCTTTGAAAAGTTTCTCCAGTGTTCTTCAATCCAAAAGGTAACTTGCAATAAGAAAATGTCCCCCATGGACAGATGAATGCCGTTTTTGGTTGATTGGCAGGTAGAATGTTAATTTGATTGTAACCAGAAAAGCCATCCATAAAGGAGAAAATTTCACTGCCGACACAATCATCGATAATTTGGTCGATATAGGGTGTTGGATAATTGTCCTTGGGACAAGCACGATTGATATCCCTATAGTCAATACATATTCTTATTGTCCCTTGTTTTTTAGTAACTGGAACAATATTCGATACCCAATTCGTCAAAGGAATTGGATAAATGAAACCTGCTTTAAGTAATTTCTCAACTTCTGTTTTGATGGCAACAACTTTTCATGGGTGTATTTGATGCAAACATTGCTGGACAAGTTTAGCACCCGGGTAGGTTTTGATCTCATGAACAACAATTGAAGGATCAATTCCTGGAATTTCCTCATAGGACCAGGCAAACACGTCATGAAATTCTTGAAATAGGGCTTTATATGTTTTGAATTCAGTGTCCGTACAAGAAGCACCTATGTCAATGTTTTCAACAATCCCAGGTTTGACTGAAATGTCGATAGGAACCATTCAAGAAATATTGGCTAAATTTTGTTCAGAATCAGTATGTTTCAATGGATTCTGCGGTTCTTTGACATATTCAGCAGTAAAAATAAATGAAAAATCATTTTCAAAATGATCAATCTCAGGTAAAAATGAAGATCGATGATGAAGATCTTCCCATGGTAATGCATCAACAGACAAAATTTCCCGAATATGCTCATCGGTGTCAACAGTTTTAGAAAAGGTTGTTGAATCTAAGGTTGAGATTGAAAGTGATTCTCCATGGATCTCATTCACTAGATCAATATTGGTTGAACTTGAGTTGGAAAACAACTATACGACCTGATAAGCAACTTCAAAGGGACTCAAAGGCATGGCATCACCAAAAGGGTCCACCTCGGAATCGAATGGAATGATCTAAGGATCATCAAGAACAATGGATTTTGACGAAATCATATGAATAGTTGCGAAAGGAGACGGAGCGTTTGGAGGAGGAAATGGAAAAGTTCCGAGTAAACCTGAATCTTTAACTAATCCTACCCTAACATCCTTATAAGGGATAGGTTTTACCAACATGTTGAATACTCTCGGTAGAGGATGGGTTGGACGAAAAGTAAGTTAACTGATCTATTGTAACGATCTTTCCATTATGTGGAAATTTAATAAGTGGAAAGACCGATGAAACAACAGCAATCATGGCGTAAGACTAGCTACGACCCAACAAAAGGTTGTAATCCATAGGGGCATCAACCACCTCCACATCTTGATTAACAGTATTTCCTTCAACCCCTATAGGTAAATCCTACAAAATGCCATAAGGATGAAACCCTCGGCCATCAAAGGCCTTCAGAATCATTGGGGATTGATTAAGTGTAGGAGAACCAAGGATTTTCCAAAACTGCATCGACATAATACACGTTGAAGCTTCCTCATCAATCACAGTCCTAAAGCAAGGTCTGTTTTTGACTAACATTGGTGCTAGTGTCGGTCTTAAGCCCTCCATCAGTGATCAATTGCTCTTTGCATATGCATGGTTAGGTGTCTCATCAGTGTCAATTTTGCATCCCGCTAGGCATGCCATAACACTGAATGGAGGAAGCTAGTCATTTTTCCCTTCTCGGCTTTGCTAGATGAGGTCATACTACAATGAAATTGAGTCATACTTGTCGTTATTTTGTCTTGAGGTTCCATGGTCTTAGGTCTAGGGTTTTGAGTTAAAATTATGTCAAGGTCACGAGTCAAGGTCAGTGAGTGCCCAGCAAGCCAGAGGGAGGTATGTACATGTGTTTCATTGTTACTTTCATCAGCTACAGATCATTTTATGCCTTGGATTTAAAAACACTGTTTTTAAGTCCAAGGATCATGACAAATTTGTAAAAATAAAGAAATTCTCAGAAAATTTGCTAAAGTGCCGGCAACAACCCTGGTTCCTTCTCCACAGTTCGTCAGATGGTCAACCTGCAAAAAAAACGAAGTCAAACGCATCAAAAGAGCTCATTTCAGGACAAAATGACTCCAAAACAGTGTGAAAAAGAATGTCAAAGTATAAACATTATAAAGTGGGTTTGTGAGTTTAATTTTTTTTAAATGGAAGCATATAAAGGTTAATTCCCTCTTCAAATATTCTCATTGTGCATTTGTCAAACAAGAATTTACAAGACAAAGGCTAAAGGAGACAATTTCGGGCAGCATCCAGCAATTTCAGTGCCTGGGAGTGCGCGCGGACATCTGGGAGAGGTGCGCGGTTACCTGGGCGGTGCGCGGCTCTGAGAGAGCAAAATTTATACAGGAATTTGCATGCGCGCGGTTACCTGGGCGGTGCGCGGATATCTGGGAGAGGCGCGCGGACATCTTGGCAGCGCGTGGTTTTCAGGCCATATAAAATCATTTGATCAGCAAACCTTCTTCAAACTCATCCATATTTGCCGAGCATACTTCACAGCATTTTGCAGGCAGGGCAGCGATCATTTGGACTGGTTTATTCCACCTTGCTCAATAACACCATGTCGACTTCTGAGACTAATGAGCAAGGTGATGACCGATCATCATCCACTGAGATTGAGACACAGAGGAGGCCTCGTAGGGGAGGCAAGAGTGGCCAACACAAGAAGATAGAGCCCACATCATTGACTGAGTTACAGGCTTGCCCATTGGCA